>JAZHYW010016076.1:0-13832 GCA_037355805.1 Ixodes ricinus | reverse complement strand
GCTCCGCGAGTGACGAAGAAAAAGCGAACATGGCGACGGTTTGTACGATTGCTTTGGTGGCTCCGGTGTTGCGTGTCTTCAACGTCCTCGTGAGAAGATCTCCCTGCCCTTCGAAGTTATTGCAAGCACCACGAGTGGCACGAAAGGTGTGGAATAATCGTCTCAACTACAAATGAGCAGGCCTTCACGAGCAACGACGATGCCGAGCAGGCGCTCGGTACCGTTGTGCCGTCAGATGTTCTACAGCACCGAGGTATTTTCATTTATCATTTGGAATGGCTTCAAGAGTGGGAAATTAATCTATTTCGCGGATTGTTCACGCCGAGGCGAGTGCCCTCCGTTGCAGTGCCGTTGTCGCGCAAAGTGCAGAGAAAACCGGGTGGCGATGGCGGCGGTGCTCTTTGATCGCTTTGATCTTGCGCCGTCGGGTTCATGGAGTCCGGAGTAAACGTACGTACGTGCGTCTGCTGGATCGGTGTTTTGGACTGCCTCAAAACTCTCGCTCACGCGCATTTACCTTGTGAAGCTTAGTAGCTCATTACACCTCGTCGTCGACTGCGCTCATTTGACTACGGCGCACGAGCCTGCGTGATGTGGATCTCACTGCCTATGATCTTTGGTGTGCTCAGTGCTGTAGCGAGGGTTAATAAAATATCACTCGCGAACTTCTGAACTAAACGAGGTCGAAGTTTCGTCTGTGATCATAACCGATCAGTCCGTGTTCATAACTGATCGCCTGTCAATATTACTCAGTAGCGTTCCTAGACTCCGCCCCCACAGGCACCCTGCTTCGTTGCCCGATAATAAGTGTCTCCTGGTACCTCGTAGAATTCCAGCTCCCACTTCAAGTAAGTACCATCCTTTAGAACTGGCAATTAATAGTTTCGAACCCAGACGCTCGCAGCGTGTGTGTGTGTGTGTGAGGGGGGGGCGATTGATTGCGACCTTTCCCAGTACTAGCACGTTGCCGGCGTCGGTCTTGTTTACCGCCGTCGTAATGTATCGGAGCAATTCGTCCGGACGGCACTGTGCCGTTGTTGGTTGTACGAACAACCAGAGGAAACGGAGGGTTCTTTTGGACACCCACTGCCCGTCACACAATTGCCCAAGAAGCGAGTGCGGATGCGACGCTTACAGCTTCCACAAGTTTCCGTCCCATGCAGCCTCTCGGCAAGAATGGACAGCCGCACTCAGAAGGAAAAACTTCACCCCGAGCAAGAACTCGAGAGTGAGTGCCAGTGTAGCAACACATTTTTTTCTATGCAGTTTGTTTGGCGTGCGTGATAAATACAACAGAGGTGGTCACTTCTACGTGATCAGTCGGCAGGTCGTTTACGTCGTGTACGTACGCTAGCTACGAATGGTACCTTCGTTTCGGTTTAGTCGATTGTGAACGAACGAACGAACAGCAGGTACTGCAGGAAAGCGAGTGGGGGCTCAGGTTGAACGTTAAATATGTACCACCAATCATCTCTACTTGAGTGCAAACCACAACTTTGTCCTGTAGAATTATGTGCATTGTTGTAGTTTAGAAAAGGAAAGAAACTCCAAACAAAATGAAGGGGCCCAACGCTTCAAAACTGTCCTGGTTTCACTGACCGCGTTGATCACTTCATCAAATCCCATTAAGCAAATAAGACTCTGGTATAACTTTAGTAAAAGGGCTGAAGCCTGGGCTAGTTGGTAGTTTTGTTTTTGTTTATTGTGCTTTTTTAGGATGACTAGCTTTAGTATATTTTTAGTTGGATCCATACAAGCACCTACAGCTCAGCAATTGAGTTTTCTACAGAGGTGTAGCAAATCCAAGAGCTGAAGGCACTTGAATTTGCTCTACATGCTGGAAGGACGTGAATTACAAGATCTAGAAGACATTCTAATGTGACTGTTTTGATCAATGTTGTTTTCCCATACCCACCGACCCAACACGAACCAGAATTTGAAAGGCAGTGATTGCATGTAGAAAACTTCGATGCCATCAACATTCAACAATACTTACTTTTGATTGTTCTGGAATCACAAGAGCTGCACTTCTATCCACGAAGAGCCAGATGTGGTTCACAAGCCAGTTTTGAGGAATACTGTTTGTTGATGACCTTGTGACCTCGTATAGCAAGCAAATATATTTGTGGTCTCTCATGTCGCATCGTAATATCCTATATAAATTTTTGCCCCCAGGTGTGCTCTGTACACTTCCTCGATGGCAAGCCAACGATTATAAATCCAACGCCAATGCTGAAGCTTGGGTACCAGAGAAAGGTAAATAAAATTAGTAATCTCTAGTGCTTTGCTTTATTTCCTCTGGTCAAGTGATTAAGCGGTGCTGGTGTGCTGGCAAGTTTGTGGCGATGCTACACAACCTCATTAAGAAGCCCAGACCGTGCAGTGGGGGGATGAAGAGGCAGAAGTAAGAACTAAAGCCCGAAGGACACAAAAAATAGTTGGCATTCTCCTGGTCTTCCAGTTCTTCTGCCATATCTGGCATCCCAAAGTCCGTATGCCTGTATGTTGTGCCAATTCGGTATTCCCAACAGCTGTTCTTTTGCAGGGCTGCAATCATGACATAACCTAAACCTTGTTCGAAATAAAATTGTAGTTATGGATTGCTCATCTCTATCAGTCCCATGTTGTCAAAGGCCGCTTACAAACCTTTTGTCATGACCAGGCGTCACAGCATCTCTCTTGTTGATTGTCACGTCGGCCCTTTTGGGTGGTGCCGGAATTAGAGATACGGCCACCGACCCAGTCGAGTTGCAAGCCGTTTTCATAGGTCTGGTGCACAACATTCTGACTGTTTAAATGAGCCCCTTCAACAATCAGTCCAAAGGAGGTTCAGTTGGCAGCTCCCTAAAACTGTGCTGCTTCGATTCGTCATAGACCAAGGTACAATTCTCCCCAATACCAAAGCCGTCTTCAATTTCCTGGGGCCTGCTAGTAGAGAACCAGCATCCGGTGAGATATGCCACAAGAGTTCCTTGGGGCAGTCAGTATTCTGTTCTCACCGATGCTCCGGGATATAATCTCTGCTCCATTCCACGCTTGCACCTTGCTGGACTGCTGCCATACAGCTGACCCGCCATTTTCATACACAGACTAAGAGCGCAACACGAAACAGAATTTGAAAGGCAGTGATTACATCTAGAAAACTTGACATTTCCTTCATTGCTTCAGAGTTTTGCACCCTTGGCAAGCATAATGTTAAAAGAAAAAAGTGGGTAGGCATGGCAGGCACAGCTGCAAGGCCACCATCGCAGGCAGGTATAGATAGTGCTCCAGAAGTTATCAAGAAGGCCTGCCTGCATCGCTTCAGGGGCCCTCGTTAAACAACAAACCGATTTTATCGGACGTGTGTCCGATAAAATCGGACACACGCCCCGATTTTATCCCCAGGGGCATCGAGGGGAAAGGGCCTGCATTGGAGACTGGGTCTTTAAGTAAGAGTAATGAATTAAGGACAAAGGATACTAGGAAGCATTGGGCATCCCCTGGCTTCCAGGTTTAGTTCAAGAAGTTTCATGGTTTTTCATGTCGAATGACATCAATAAAATTTACATTTTAGGTGACACCTGGCAGGCGACAACTGCAAAGACACCCGCAGGCACGCCCAGCAGGCCTTGAAGTTTCAACAGTTGACACTACAAGTGATGAAGACACCGCGCCGCGTACCGCTAACTCTTTGTCGACACCCGACGACTTCGACTCAGACAGCGGTTCTCTTTCGTCAGAGATCTTGCCTGCACCTGCACTTGGGCCTCCGTTAAAGGACACATGCAAAGGGAAAAATACATTTCTTTTAACAGCCGTGTTGGGAAAAAGAAGTCATAAAACGAATTTACAACGAAAAATCAAAATGTTTATAGCTATATTTACGGCGCTATAGGTGACATTCACTTGACGTCACTCGCTAGGTTCGCTGGCATCGGCCACCACGGTCGCCATCTTCGAGGTCTCTTTCTACCACACGTAGGTGTCGGCCGGGCCTTTCAGCGTGGTTTAGCAGCATTTTACAACTTTAAAGGGTCTTTTTGACCGAGACTAGGGGTTATTCTTGTACTTTCGTGCTTCTGAAGCGCCGTAGGAATATTGTTGATGTGTTTTAGTTCGTTTTTGTCGCTATCGGACTCGTTCACCGCGGCTGCGTTGCTCCCTCGGCTCCATGCTGTGCTCCGTGCCCCGCGCCGTGCTCACGGGGGTAGCTCTTGCGAGAACTGATTTTTCTACTTTGGTGCTTTTGTAGCACGGTGTGATTACTCTTTGCTTTGTTTTGCTAGTTTCTTTATGGGTTTTTTTTCTAGCGGATTTTCTGCACTACGGCCGTGTAACCGTGTTGCTCCATCACCTCTCTGTCGTACGTCATGCCTTCGGCGTTCGTTCCTGTGCAGAAACATACCGTGCGGCTCACCGAGTGCGCAGCTTATGAAAAATACGGCGCATTTTTTATTAGCCCAAGTGATTGAAAAATTGCATGTAAGCGATTTGGCGAGCAACAAGACAAGCGACGGCGACCCGCTTCGCTGCCGCTCGGTCACTCGCGCGACGAGGCAAACCGCATGAAAGCGAAAGGACCAAACAACGACCAAGGTGATTAGCGCTAGGATTTCTAGAAATATCAAAACCGAGCTACGCGAGGAGCGACAGTGAAGGGTGAACCGCATGTAAGCGATTTAGTTAGCAACGCATGTAAGCGATTTAGTGAGCAACGGCGACAGCGACGGAAGTCGGCGACGAGCGACGGAGATTTCTCACGATCGCTCGTCGCGACGCTCGGTTTTTGGATTTCTAGAAAACGTCGCTTATCGCCTTGGTCGCTTTTATGCGGTTTGCCTCGTCACGCGAGTAACCGAGCGACAGCGAAGCGAGTCGTCGTCGCTTGTCTCGTCGCTGTCGCCGTCGCTCGCTAAATTGCATGCGGTTCAGCCTTTACACACGGTACTCGGCGGCAATAAGGAAACTAAAACGGTCCGCCCCCGAGATAAACGTTTTCTCTCTCCTGTTCAACGAAGCTTCTTCAAAGATATGAAATTAGCACACACTACCAACGGACGACCGCGTATGCGCGTACCCAAGCCTGTCAAACCGCGACCTCGAAGATGGCGGATCGACGGTGGTGCTCCCTGGCGAAATCGAACCTGCAGGCTGAGTGAATACCACCAATACGAATTTGTAGTTGTTGCCCGCGGGCGCCGCGGAAAAGTGGCCGCTATTTGTCACGTGACTGGCCGCTATTTGTCACGTGGTACTTGCGCTCTTTCGGAAGCTTCCTATGGTCTCTAAAAGTTACTTTTCTTCTTTGTTTCAAGTGCAACAAAAGACGAATATTAATAAGTAACTTTTAGAGGCCAAAAGAAGCTCCTGAAAAAGCGCAAGATAGTCGTGTCGCCTTCAGGGTGTTAACTAATGAGTTAGAATTCTGAGATGTCCATCCAATTTGGTTTTATCAAAACCACCGATGTTCCTGATCTGCAACTAGAGATGTCGCAAACCGGTTGGGGTACGAGTTCGAAACAAGTAGCGATTGTAGGGTGTGGCAGATTTAGAAATAGAGATTTTCTTCATTATAAACTCAACCACTGATTTCAACTAAGTATTCTTTGTCCTAAATTTAAATTTAAAGGATATGTATTACCAGATGCACATCTCGCTGACAGTAACTCTGTCAAATGGCCACGGAATTCCAAGTTGCCTCCTCGAGGTCATCCTCGAGAAAAGCTAATATTTTTATTTTTCCGTTAATATCGGTTACCGGTATACAATTTACGGCTACGGTTGCCGTTTTATTAATTGCAAATAACGGTTTCGCTCCGGTTACGGTTATTGAAAAAAATTCGTTCCACAAAGGTTTTCGGTTTCGGTTACGCAAGCAATTTAGCGTATTTAAATGTTCAATGTGAAATGGGCGTTCTGCCTTGATGAGTGCTATCATAAATTGTATTATCCTAGGTACTTGTAGAGAAAAATATACTATCTTAGCCGGTATCTTTAGGTACACATTCCAAGGTGTCTTATATTAGGACGTTTTTAACTTTACTTTTCTGTTCAAAGTAAGGCCACATCTGAAGAGACCACACTCATTGCCCTGTGCTCCGGAGAGTAAAAAATAAGTTCCGAGTTCGATCACTTTAGAAATCAACACAAAATGTTTTTCTTAGTTAAATCTTAAATGTTTATTGTTGCAGTCAAGAAAAAAAAACATCGCATTCCTTGGGTGCTTTAAGGCATCGAGTAGTGGTTAGCGATGATATCCAGGACTCGGAAAAAGGGACCATTGCAGCAGATGGGGCCGTTCATCGACTTCTACAACAGTCAGTTAAGAGGAGTATGCAGCATTCTAGCACTTTGTTTTTTTGCCAGCTGGCGTCTTGGGTTTCTCCCGCTGCAGTCCCTCACCTTTCGGAGCATTTAGAGCTTCGGTTTTCACCATGATTTCTCCATGAGCTCAATGTTGGTTTTCGTTACGGGGTCGATAAAGTGCTGAGAGTGGTTTACTGTCGGGTGATTGAGCCCCATAGGCCCGTTGCCGTATCGCAGGCTGTCCACGCACACGTAGCCCTGCCGACAAAACGCTGAAAACAGTGTTCCTTGGGGCGACGTTCTGGCGTAGGTGGTCGCCCAGGGTGCGCGCATCGCGCCGTTGAGCATCCACGGCCCATCTATGCGGCTGCCGTAATTATTGTGACGGCTCCGGGCGTGCTGTCGCCGTCCAGCAGGCGTCCCTTGTTGGCCTTGCGCCGGCGACAAAAAAAACAAACAAAAAAAACAACGCCTCGCCTACTTGAACCACCTCGTTAGATCCCCCATTCGTTGGCTTTGCTCAACCTCATTGCCGGTGACCTCACGGATGCTGCGGAACCACTCCGCTTGCATCTGGGAGCCCATGATAAAGCTAGGGAGCCTTCATGTGCGCTTTGCTAGGGTGATGCCACCCTTTGTAATACGCTCGCCGACAAACCAGCAGCCATTTTGGTTCTCGGCGGTAATCCGTGGGGCTTATAACCCTCCCGGAAACAAGGACCTTATCTCACAAGTTCGGAGCAGCGGATAACAGTTTGAGTATCCGCATCTGATCCGCATCCGCATACTTTGTATCCGCATCCGAACAACATCCGCAAAATGTAGAACTATGTCGATGTTCTTGCTAACCACCAGAGGTTACGATTACATTGGGACTATACACGAACTCATCTCTGTGACGTCACGGCGCGGTGGCAGCGCGTCGGTCGCACTTCCGGTCCGGGGCTGTGGGCAGAAGTCCCCATGCCAGACGTGTATTCCTGCGTTGTTTTGAAAGGAACCAGACAAAAACCTGCCATCTCGTCAAAACGCCGCGACTGGGGCCGTACCAAAAGTGTCGAGAAAGGTTTCAAGGTCAGTTTTCACGTGCTTGGTTCGTCCGAGAATCTGGATATGTGCCGTGAAAAGGGAAAACCAGACGCCGTCGGACAACGATTGCTTGGGCGGGAAGCACTTTGGGTTGAATTCACGGATACTTGTGATCATCGGATTTATTTGTTTTGTTCCAACATGAACGCCAGAAAACCGTCAAGTTGTGCGGACCCCCTGCAGACTACGTTCAGTGCGTCTTCAAAAGTTCAAACGGCCGCCTGATTGTTCGAACTGTCTTCTGCACTTTCAAACGTCTCTGCTTGTCGTCTGCTCTCATAGACGACGCCGGTCCGTAGACCAAATTTTGGCCCGGTACTTGCGATAAGAAGTAAGTGCAGGCCTCAAAAGACTTAAATTTGAAAGTTGGTAAGCAGGCTCGATGTAAACAGTAGATACAAGGAGATGTTGATCATTGTTACCAGTGACCATCACCGACTTGTTAGGCCTAATGCAGTTGGTCCAATTCTGTTTGCGATTTTCAGAATCGACGTCGACCATCTCAGCTACGGTTCACGCTTTTGCAACCCGAGCGGCGTCGCGACTGAAAATTCCGAGCGAAATCTCATCATGCGAATCAGGCTTTAGCGTACATTCTGTGGCGTCCACGCGGAATGAATCGCCACATGTCACGTTATTCACGCGAAGTTTTGCGGTATAACGAGCCTCGGTGATTTCGCTGACGCCGCTCAAGATAGCCAGACATCGCCAGGAAGACGTAGAACCAACAATTGGAACGCGAAAAAGGGCAGGGGGACTCACACTGACGCCGACAACATCGCATTTCAATGGTTTGTTTATGGGCGACGGCGAGCTTCTTGCCCACACCCCTATCGCGCATGCGCGGCGCCGGTGGCGTCCGCTAGGGGCGCTCCGGTTTGCTTGTAAACATGAGTTGGTGTATACGGAGGGTAAGTCGCCTGCTTGTTGCGCAGCTCGTATGTTCGTTTACTTCCATGAATGCTGTCACGCCCTCTTGTTTACCTTCAGTATTCACAAAGGTGTAAAGCAACTCTCTGTACCACTTTACCTTTTGTGACCGGTAGTCTACTTCCTGTACGGGGCAAAGTGAAAACTGACGAATTTTCCGAGACTGGCAATACTATGTCAATACTAACTATGGAAAATTCCAGGGGACGCCCCTTATCAAGGCAGCCAAGTTCACTGGATTTTTGATCCCTGGCCTCAAGAGTCCAGAATTTGTGAAATTTAGTTGCTGCACGTTTTGCTTCCCCTGCCACAAGAATTTACGTATATTAGTAGCCACTTATATGCCGCGAAGTTGGAGGGTTTTGCAGTATGCGAAATCGGAGGGCCGGGAAATTGGAGGGTTTTGCAGTATGCGAAAAGTCAGAAAAATTGGTGCTCCTCAACGATCTTCCAAAAAAAAATTACTTTAGGGTTACTTTTGTTAATGTGTTTAAAACGCCATGTACAGCACACACCGTTATTCTGGCTTCGAAATTTATTGTCCTTACGATAGGCGTGCCAGCCTCCAGCTCCGTCGTCTGCTACTGTGAAACCGATCGAGCACGGGCGCGTCTCACCAAGGGTAGATATGGGGCGGCCGATGTCTGGGAAACTTCAGCCAAACAGTCCCTCGCTGCCCTCGCTGTGACCATTCCAATGTTTGCCCCTCGACGGCGGGGGGGGGGGGGGGGCAGCGGCTGTGAAGTATGTTCTGAGAAAGCATGCATTTAATGCTCAGTGACCTGGCACTTTTGCCGGAAAATGCCTGGTCTTAGGAAGAAAAAAGTGAAGTAAAAAATTAAAACACATGCAGGCTAGCGCGCATGTTCTCACACAAAGAAAGCACGAGTCTTTAGTCGTTCTTATTACATTTTAATGCGTCTGCGATATTACTTAATTACGCACACATATATGAATGAAACAATAAAGGTGTGTTTTAATCAACACTAAAATGTACAAATGATATACCAACGAAAAAACAAACAACAGAAATGTGTATCTTATTTGCACAGGTAACCGTAGGAAAACAATGGCGAGCACTAAACTCCCTCATATAGTTCGAAGTAGGCAATAACTTCGTTTCCTTTTGGTGTGTGGTACAAGTCAAGTGCATAATAATCACACTCCTGGGTTAAACAAGCAGTACTTGTTCAAGATAACGTCTTGGTAACTGTGTCTGTGCGACAAAATCGAACAGTGTGTAGCTTTTGAACAAAGAACAAGAGAGCCTCGAAACACGATCATTAAAAAATATCTGTGAAAATGCCGGCAGCACCTCTTCCCAGCCAGTGCAGTGCGCATCCACATTTCGGTATTGGCATTTATCGAAAGTCGCGGACTTCACACTGTGTATGCATGGTTTCGTCTGGCGTTGGTTGCTCAGGGAACAGGTCCCGCACATTTTCCTCCAGAGATTCCCACTAAGCTTCTTTCCACATGACGTGCTGAGTGGCTCATATAACTGATTGCATGAAAATTCATAACACAATTTTGCTTGGTATCGTGTAGCCACCGTCTTGCACATGTTCTTGAAGTTTCGCGAACAAGTGGCGATGGCCTTAAAGTATAGGCGTGCTTGGCTTCAAAACGCATGGTCCAATAGCGGCGTGGAGGCCCGAACATCCTAATCAAGCGAGGATAATGCACGAGGTAATGCAATTTTGGTTTGTTTCGAGCCCGAATAAAGGCTAACAAATTGGCTGGGGAATTCATCGATTAGAACTTCAAGTAAGACTTTAGCGTCCTCGGGAATTGTGTCAGCTAGAACGATGTTAATAATTTCCCTGTACATCAGATATATCTCCCAATGTCTGTTTTCTTCGGGTATGTTGTCGCCAAGCAACTGCGGCAACAAACGGAACAAACAACACTTTTGGCTCGCAATGCCTTTGAGTTTGCCATCAGCTCTGTTGGCGCAAGGTAGTTTGGACTTTTTGTCATGAAACCCAAACTCGAACTCGGAAATCGCGTCGAAACAAGTAGACTCGAGAACTCGAATAGATATTAATCCTTTCAGCACTCGTTTCAACACAAATGCAATGCCACCTTCCAGCACATCGTGCATCGCATCCGGAAGGAGCTGAACTGACACATCAAATCCTGGCAGAGCCAGTAGCGGAGATTTTGCTTTCACCCCATACAGCTTGGAGCTCGCTGGATTTACTTCCACTGCCGCAACTTGGCTCGTTTGTGTATCCGCACTGCGGATAACACACTGACCCTCGTTAGACAGTCGCCTCAGGTCCTCAGAGGATGCTAAGCAGAATCTGCAAATCTTTCCTTTCGAAAGCAGCAATTAAAGCCACCTACGCGATGCAGACAAAGCTTGTCCCCAACAACACCCACGACTGTCAACGTTACGTGACGGGTGACCCCGTCATGGCACAGGACAAAACCGGTCTCGCCGAGGAAACTTCAATCAGAAAGGGGATCCAGGATCTGCTGCAATCCGAACGTTTTAACGTCCGAGTGCTTTACTACGTCGAGGAGTTGCGTTGAAGAGAGCTGGGACCTGTACTTAGGGTGCAAATTAACCACAGAAAAATACACTACAAGGAATTTGTGCACTCCGGTAGCTGACCCCAGGGGATTGACAATCTCCAGCTCGTCAGTGTAAAGCAAAATGAAAATCGTGTCTTGATAACCGTTGCGCACACGCGCTCTAGTAAAGGTTCCATCAGTTACGTCTTTCAACATTCTTCCGTCTAACGCCCCCATTGAGCCAAGTATGTGCTCAGCAGCGTCGGTGGTCATCAAATTCGCCAGAACACTTTGAATGGGTACATAGTAAAGAGCACTCTTTTTGGCGGCACGGCTCCCAGCACAGGTTAGCACTATTTCTTTAGGCTTGACATACGACACGAACTGCTTTGCATATTTCAAACGCGCAGATTAGCTCCTTGCATCTTTCCTAATTAAATCAATCCAATCCTCACTAAACAGCGATCCCAATGCATCCGGCATGCTCACCTCGAGACCGGCACAAACATTACCTCGAGGGACCCCCTGTAGGCATTGGAGAAACGTTTTCAGCTCCGAAAATATACTGTCAGCGATAGTCCGGGCAATTTGGTGTTCTTCCGTCACCTTCAAGTAGAAAAGGAGAAGGTCTCTCTTCGACTTGTTTAGATGATCCGATGAAGATGAATGACCCCTTGTTTCGGTTTCGTCGATCTCTGATGCTGCTTCGTCTTCAGCTGCTAGTGATGCTTCGTCTCCAGCTGCTAGGGCGCCTTCGGGAGATGAGGATAAGGTTAAAGATGAAACGTCTTTATCAAACACATAAAGGTAAAAGGAAGGATGAATAAACAAACTCAAAACAGAAGATACATATAAGTGCATCATGACGAAGGTCTTTCGTTTTCGAATCAAACACGTTATGT
The DNA here is from genome assembly GCA_037355805.1 of Ixodes ricinus. Taxonomy (NCBI): domain Eukaryota; kingdom Metazoa; phylum Arthropoda; class Arachnida; order Ixodida; family Ixodidae; genus Ixodes; species Ixodes ricinus. The sequence continues at coordinate 2,103 of JAZHYW010016076.1, read as the reverse complement.
TCTGACATTTGCAAGCCAAAGCAGTTTTCTGAAAATCCGGATAAACCCTATTCTCTCCTAAAAACCATCGTTCCGCCGAAAGATTTTTCTCCACGTAGAATGATAAACAGAAACGGAAATCAGCTGAATGTATAAAAATTGCGAGCGATTTTGGATCAGTTTTAGAAGTCTTCATTTTGTATAACCTACTCATTATAAGTACCTAATCAAACTACTTGTAATCGATTACATTTTAGAGTAATTTCTTAATTGATTCCTTGTGTCAGGGAGTAATCAAAAGAGTAATATGATAACCTTTAGAAGAAATAAAATTGCTTGTATCGAAAGATTTTTACCCCCCCCCCTTTTTTTTTTCCGAAGACACACACACACCTCCACACAAAAAACATCGTACCAACCAAGCTGGAGCTAAAAGTGCAAAGCTTTTGTCTACTTTATTTTGTTTTCTAGCAGAAAACAGTAAAAATCTAAGTGCAAGCAGTAAAAAAGACTGTTGCCGAGATGTACGCAGTACGGTCAAACTGTGCGGAGAGGTCCAGTGGAACATCTATTTTGGAGCTTGAACTGAGACCGGAGGCCCCAATTTATGGAAAAGAACGAAGTTTGAGGTATACTGTTGCCTGATGAATTGCTTACTAACGTTCCAAATAGCCTCCCTCCCCCAACCTCCTTTCTATCTCACACACGCGCACATACACGATAGAAATCGCGAATCCATTTTACTAAAGATGGCGCCACTAGTTTCTCAAAATGGCGGGTCTGGCGGGGGTCGCCCAGCCGTGTGAAGCTGGCCATTGATTAGCTTGTCCGGTGTTCTTGATTTAGTGAGCGACAGAAATTATTCCCGCTGCTGTGATAAAGCCGGGTTATTATGCGGTCAGGGCCCCTTTTCGAGAGAGAAAACATCAATGACTGACCACAAAGTGGGCTGGATAATAACTTTTCCCACGGGAAGAAGGCTGATATGTCGGCGGCTACCTGTTCTTGTGCCGCTTCTGGCGGCTCTCATCTTAATTGCTCTTGTTTTTCTTTTCAGCTGAGATAAAAAAAAAAGAATTATGAATATGCCCCCTTTTCTGGCGACTTTGTATCCAACTTATTATTTGAATATCGTTCAAAAATATAGCTTTTTGCCTGCCAATCAGATTTTGTTTCGGCCGAATGCGGTCAGAAGACTGTATGCGTCTGAAGATACATTTCAGCTATATATTCAGTATGCATTTTTATTGAAAAGCTCACTTACCAGTAAAACCAGAGCAAAATAATTGCTCTCATCCTAAATGCCAGCCGAGACGAAGTCAGCACAAGTTTACAGAGTGGCTTCTAAAGAGTACTGTTCATTGCTGTTTCGGGGACTTGTGAAGGATTTTCAAGCAAACGGGGATTTTGAGACAGATTAGTGCTAGATTTCGTGCATTTTTTTACTGTTTTGCTATCTTGGATGTCTTATCTCAATTATTCAATAAAAACTGTGGTTCTCCTTAGGGCCACTGCCTTTGGGAGTACCACGTTCGCGGCGAGACGCTCTACCGCGACGCGAGTTCGTACTCGCGTGGCATGCTGCTCATTGAGTGCAATCAGCCACCAGTCACGTTGGTCACGTTGATAATCCTTGTTTATTCACAATACTAAACGAGAGCAAGATAACAGCGGCTATCAGCTGGTGAACGCCGTCGGTGCGGAGATCGCCCACGGCCGAACGGTCGTTCACAAAGAAACAAAGGATGGGGTAAACGCTCACCGGTACGCCGGACGGTTCCCCGTTGTCGCCGCCGTTGAATTACCGCTGTTCGCTGGTTTTGAGAAAACCGGGGGCGAAGTGGCCAATCAAGGTTCGATACGTCGATCTCCTTTCTGCGGGAGTTCGTTACGAAAATCGCTTCTAGCGGGAGAGGAGGTGCCACTGGATGGATGGATGGATGGATGAATACGGATGAGCCCTTTGGATCGGGCGGTAGCTTACGCCACCAAGCCACTTTGTCTTACCATTTACGCTTAGAATATTTAAATGTGAAAACTATATTCACTCCGCACAGAAAAGAAACTGAGGCTATAAAACCCCTTGTTTTCTCCTAGTTTTCTCGTGCTTTCTGCCAGCATTCA
>JAZHYW010016075.1:0-27805 GCA_037355805.1 Ixodes ricinus | reverse complement strand
GCCGCTGAAGATCCAACAGATAATTTACTGGGTTTGATCCGGGCTCCTGTACTTTTCGATGAAGATGAGCATCGTATACCGGCGCGCTGTCATATTATTACTACTACGTGACGTGATACTTACGCCAAAATCCGAAGCCGCTAATTGGTATTTCAGAGACATCTTGATGACATTTTAAATTGACGTCGTTGAAATCGACATATATTTAGAAAAAAAGAAAAGCACGAACGGATCATGCCTCAATTGAGTATATGTGGTAGTTCATTACCCTATAAAACAATAATTAATGTTTCATATTTCAGATTTGTTTGAAAAAGCGTGAAGTGGAGCAGACAAAATGAAGAATTTTGCTCATGTTTATTGCGTCAGAATTGCAAAAAAAAATCGCGATATTAGAATGAGCTATTTAAAATACAATATATGTGGAAACTTTGAAGAAAGCAAAAAAAAACACAAAAGCCTAAAAACTGGTTTTTTCACTGATCTCACCCTGGATGGCGCATTGAGCAAACAGGTACGAAGCGTTTGAAGTAAGCGGCTTGTCCCGGAAGTGAGCGTTTGACAAATTTTTCAACTCTTCCGAGTGGTGCCGCTTTAAACAGCGTCCAGAGCGCTGGATTTCTTCTTGTCATCTCAAGAGAGCCTGCTTGTTTCGCAGTAATACTGCATCGAGACCCGAGAAATCTCCTGGAAGCCATTTGATGTGAACATTTTGAGATTCTGCTTGATCAAGTGTTCATACGTCCCACGTTCAGACGCCTTAATATCGGGCCTTAATTTAAAACGGGGTTATTAAGACCCACTCCAAGACACAAGAAAGCATGAAGCAAAACATCGACTGAATGGACTAGGAACCCCAGCGGACGCACGACTTCTGGGACAAGCATAACATTTCCGGTGGCTTTACCTGCGCCAGGATCGGAAAGCAGCCATACACCATCCAACCCACTATAGTAGAGATAAGTGGGCATGGAGGTAGGATGTAAGAGGAGCCGACACACCGGCTCAAACCAGCCAAACGAGAAAATCCCAAGTGAATCCGGGAGTAGAGGTCGCGGTCGGAGGGAACGTCCCCAGGGTGCTCAAGTCCTTCCATTTGCGTCTTTTGGTTTTGGTCATCGTTGGAGGCGTGTTCCTCCAAACCGGAAGTCTCCCCCGGCTTCACCTCTGGTGGCGTCATGTCGCCTCCAGAAGCTTCCTGCCTCCATGTCTGTGGGCCTTTGTTATACAGGGTGTTCGCGGCCCTTCCGGCCGCCATGACAGGTGGGAGGGACACTTCCGATCTCCTGTGTTTACCTTGTGTTTGGGTGAGTGTGCGACGACTCTTGGTTCCCTAGCAGAGTAATTGCCTGCCCGAGAGCAACGCTCTAGAAATACTGCAGTGTCTTGCATTTTAAGTAGCCAATGCGTACCGGCGCGAACAAAGTGTCACCACTCACAAGTGAATTTCTTTGGATTATCTCGAGACGAGGGACGCCACCGACGCCCCCGAGCCTGGGTGATCGCAGAACGGTGGGATTAGCAGACGGTGCTAGCCTGCTTCTACGTGCTGCCAACAGATGGTGCAACGCGACAAACGCGAGGATGCGACACTAACGACGCCTCGACCGACCATCCCCGCACGACGATAGTTCAGTTCATCAGTTAACCTCAAAGGCATTTCAAATGAAATGCATTACATGAGGGGGATCAAATGACATGTACAAATAACAGAAGAGTGACGACAAGGTAAATAATAGGAAAACGCAAAACTACCAACTAATAGGACAAATATCAAAACATGACTTGTAGAAAAAGTATTAACTAATAAACAAATAAAATAACAGATCAACACATTTCAGGTGTGCCTTGCAGAGTTCACGGAATGTCTTCGGGTTAGATTCACGTACTATGGTTTCAGCAAGGGAATTCCAGTTGGTAATAGCGAGAGAAAGTGGGGAATGTTTTGAATTTATTAGTTTTCGCGAATAGAGGTTTAATTTTAGACTGTGGTCGTGACGCATAGAGATGTGAGATGGAGGGACAGTTCGTTTTTCGAAAATCATAAGAGGAATAGTGAATTTCGTGAAAAAGGACAAGACGAGCAAGTTGATTTTTTTCAGATGGAGGGCATAGGTCTAGGTTGGAGTTTAGTGCAGTTACGCTTGACGTTCGCGAGTAGTCGAGTGTCATAAAACGTGATGCCTTGTTTTGCACCAATTCGAGTTTAGTAATGTGATATGGTTGGTGAGGCCATCAAATAAAGTTGGCGTAGTCCAATTTTGATTAGACGAAAGTTTTATAGGCAGTTAGTTTAACACAACGGGGAGTGAGTTGTAGGTTACGTTTTATGTATCCTAGAGATCTGCAGCCACTAGCCACTATATTGTCAATATGAGTATTCCAAGTTAGGTCTTCAGAAAACGTTACGCGTAAATATTTGTAAGTTGGTACTGTTTCGAGAGGCAGTGTTATTAAGGTGTAGTTACGTAACAATAGGAGATCGCTGACCAGTGAATGTTAAAAGTTTGCTCTTGGTTATATTGACCTTTATCTGCCACGTGTTACACCAATGAGACAGAACATTTAGATCCTTCTGCAATAGTATCGAATCTTCAGGGTTAGTGATGCGAATGGTAAATTACGCAATCATCTTCGAAAAGCCTAATATGTGATGTTATCTGGTGAAGAAGATCGTTAATATATAAAAGAAATAAAAGCGGACCGAGAACGCTGCCCTGGGGGACGCCCGAGAGCACAGGCAGGCTTGAGTGATCTGGCATGCCCAGGGTGAACAGCAATTGCTTACGGTTAGTTAAGAATTCAGCTATCCAGAGTATAATAGATGGATGGATGTTAAGTTCAGAAAGTTTATATAGGAGTCGCTAGTGAGAAACCGTGTCAAATGCTTTAGAGAAATCAGATGAAGATGGCATCAGTGGGTTTGGACGAATGAAAGTTGTTATGCAAATGGGTTACAAACTCATAAAGCTGGGTTTCGCATGAATATCCCGACCTGAAGGCTGAAACCATGTTGGTTGTCACATATTAATTTATTTTCTGACAAATAGTTCATAATGTGAAAGTAGACGACATGTTCAAAAATTTTGCATGGCACACTTGTCGGTGATATAGGTCTATATTTCGAGTAGTCCTGCTTGTTTTCGGATTTAAAAATCGGTAAAACTCTCATGAATATCCAGCTCCTCCGGAAGGGTAGCCGAGTCAAGTGATTGTGGAAATAGTCGACGGAAAAGGTGAGTTGATCCTTTGGTATTTATAGAAGTTTAGCGCAAATACTGTCATCTCCAGAGGCTGAGCTGCGGGAGAGTTTTTCGATTGCATTCAAGATACCATTCCGGTCGAAGAGACTAGGTTCGCAGTAAATGTTAAGTAGCCTACAGATTGGATCACAAGGTACTGGTAAGTCTTCTACCGTGAACACGGACGAAAAATAGTTGTTAAAGACGGTAGCTGATTTTAGGTTTGTGAATACTTCGTTGAGATCGTTGCTCAGCTTAGGGAGAGAGCCATCTTTCCTAGGACATATTGTTTTCCCAAATTTTCTAGGATTGGTTAAAATAAATTTTGCAGGTCTTGCCTAAAGTATTTGTTCTTTGCATTTTTATGCTATTTTTGAATTCCTTAACATTGTTCAAGTACGTGGACATATCAGATACAATGTATTTTTTTAGCGTTGGCAAACGATCGAGTTTTTATATTATTTAATTTCCGGAGTGTATTCCTAAACCAGGGGTGATCAGCATTCCGTTTTTAACACAATTTGAGGTACAAAACGAGAGTTAAACTTGCTAAACTCGTCTTTTAGTAATTTCCGGTTTGACTTCATAGTTCTTTCATTAAAATGGTGTTCATATTCTGAAGCAAACTGCTCAAAAGCCTCGTTTAGGGCACATTCGTTAACCTTTGCTGTATACACTGATGAGTATAGGACCTATCTTTCTATTTAATATTGACAGAGACATTTCGTACTGAAACCGTGTTATGATCGCTGATCTTGTCAAGGATCCGAACTGACCGCACATAATCCGCACTCGAGGTGAAAACGAGGTCCAAAACAAAATGTATTCTTGTGGGTTCGTTTACAATTTGATTAATTGATTAAGACCAAAGCTATGCATCAGGTTGATAAAATTTGACACTTCTGCACCAACCGCACAAGAGGCAAGACCAATGCCCTCCCTCCAATTTACACAAGGGTAATTAGATATCCCCGCCAAAAATAATGGTACTACCGGGCAATAAAGAGAAGACGTGCTCCATACAAACTTACAGATTATCAACGGAATTATTGTCACGGCCAGGAGGGAGATAACAGGTGCCAACGATAACTGGCAGAGAAGGGTGATCTAAGCGTACCCACAAAACTTCAAGGTCAGATTCTACTTAAATCAGCCATGCATCCATAGTCTTACTGATAGCAATAAGTAAGCCGCCACCGTGGGAACGTGTGCGATCGTTACGAAACAAATGAAATGATTGACTAAGATGAACCCCGCCATCGCTGATCTCCGGCTTTAACCACGTTTCGGTTCCTATCACAGTCTGAGCACCTGAATTATGCACTTTTTAGACAAAACCCCGACACTGGGGAGGGGGGGGGGAAGGACAACACAACATTGAGACTCTGTATTGTGGTGTCCTTCCCCCCCCCACCCTCCCTTTGGTCTTAGGGTTCTGTCTAAAGTGTTAAACCTTCACCAGCTTCTTTGCGTCCTAACTTTTGTTTGTGAATTATGCACAGTTGACAAAAATAATATCTTGTTTAGGCAGACGACTTCAAAATTTCGCGACAAGAACACTGATATCAACACAATCCTGCCTAGCTAATTTATTAGACTGTCACGTCATTGCTTGATTCACAGCTTGAAACTTTTGCACTAAAATAATCTAATCAGCCTCAGGACAATACATGTACTGATTTCCACGGACATAAAGCTTGTCGTACACAAGTTTCACTTTTATGTCTCGAGTTCTGAACTGCGCACTAAACTGCTACAGTTTGCTTCGGTGGTGGCAAACCCTAAGAGAACCGTCTTCTGAGATAGATACCTTAAGTGAAGTCGAGTGTTTATTTGCTTGCTTGCATTATTCCACACATTCTGCTTGCATCGGTAGTCTAGAAAACGCACCGCAATCGGTCGGGCTGTCACCCCCTGCTTCCGGCCAACGCGGTGGGCACGTTCAATCTCTCCAGGTTCTATACCCAGGTGGTCCTGGATGAAGCCTCTTAAACAGTTAGCCGTATCTTTATACGTTTCATTTGGTTTTTCTGTGATGTCCCTGACTAATGCGTTATTGCGTCTCCTTCTGGTCTTTAAATCGTCGCTACTATAGTTAAGGGTGCAGATTTCATCATGAACTGATTTTATATTATCATGCCGACCGCGTCATTACGGCACGTATACAACCAAAGTAATGTAATGCTCTAAGAAAAAAAGAGACCTTGAATATGAAAGCAAGTAAGTCAAAACATTAGAACATTGTGCACTTCAGAGACTCGCGTCAAGATGAAGGAAGCGTCATAAAAACTTTCGGAAGGTCGTCTGCTAAAAAAAACCAATACCCACACCACGACCCGTCTCGGCGATCCCCACCGGGAAGCTCGGTTCGTATCTTCGGTGCCTGGGGGAGGTGGTACCCATCACCGATCTCTTTACGTTCACAAAATCGTTGATCGCGTTTAAGGACTTGTAGGTTTCAGCCGTTCTCAGTTATACGGACCAGGCGGCTCGAATAGGTAGTCGTGAAGACGCACTCACGTTATCTTCTGCGGATTTGTCATTTTAAAGCTATATCTTTATAGTCAACATTTTGCAGAGATTTCGTCCTCGTAGGTTATCGTCACCGCGCACCCGAAAGATGGAAAAACCTTTCTTCTTCTTTCCTCTTGCCGCGAGGCGAAGGAAAGTACGGACTTCCCGTTGGAGGTGCCACGCGAAGAGAGCTCGAAGAGGGCAGCCCTGGCGAAGTGTTGGCGGTAACAAGTTACAAGTGGCCGCGTTACCGGTAACGCGTTACTTTTTGTAACAGTAACGTATTCATTACTTTTTCAAAACAGAAATGGGTAACGTACTTACGTTACTCGTTACTTCTTCCCAAGGTTTAAAGAAATTACACTTCTTCTGTTTCGTGATGTTTAGGCGTCAAGCCATGTAAATTTTAGAGTTTTATGCGAGCTTTGCGCTTTTTCTTGGTGAGTATTTAGGTTAAACCGCAAAAAAATATAAAGTAACTATGCTCAGTTTCTGCAGGAACATAATATTTCTTGAAATATGGCGGTTATCCATACCTGTACCGCCAAACAGTAAAACGTGTTAATTTATAATTAAAGAAAGCAACATGTGCGTTACTTTTTACCCGGAACGGTAACTGTAACGCGTTCCTTTTGTTTTGATGTAACGTACGTCGGTGACCGCGTTCCTTTTATTTGCAAGTAACGTGTAATGTATTTTGTTACTTTTCTTCGGTAACGTCTACAACACTGCTCTGGCGTCCCGCTAAGAATGGCGCGACAAAGGATGAATCTTTGTGTCGTCCGCTTGGAAGACTTGTTTTCAAACATTACTAGCGTTATGCGAAATCCCATTTTAGCAGTATTCGGTTGCTACGCGAAATAGTTGATGATATATGAAACTTCCACCGCGCTTACCCTCTTACTTCACGGATCACTGGTGGAGGTCGTCAGTGGCATCCACGACGCCAACCACGACGGCCTATGTGAATTAACCACGTCGCACCTCCGTCTTCAGGAGTACGTGACGGCACCATTCCTCCCCATTGCGAGACCGTGCTACAGCTATCGCTTTCGTTTCTTCGCACATTGTGGGCGAAAAATACGACTTTCTGTAAGGAATAAGAGTTCGTTCTTTTATATCCAAAAATATCAGGAAGGTGTGTTATTCCATGTAAAGAAAGTTCAGGAGGTAACGCAGTTTGTCTACGGCGCCATTTAAAGTTCGCCCTACTCAGCGCGGGTACTCAAAAGAAGCAAAAAGTAATAACCATCCGGAAGCCAACACACTCCCCCCGTAAATTCGCCCATGTTTCTTTTTGCTTACTTCCAAACACCGTGAATAGAAATTATGCTCCGGATATGACTGTACATCTAACTCTTTATTGTATGTAGACTGATCACGTTTTCAGAAATTGGTGATTCAGGGCATAATATGCAAAAACAAAATAAATGCAATACACGAAGACTTTTATTAGATTTTCGCCTTCTTGGTTATAACTTAAACTAGTGAAACAATATAAAATTGTAGTTAATGAAAGAATTAACGGCTGATGTCAAAAATTATAAGGGTGGAATGATTATTTTTAATTTTTAATGACTCCAAAGATGAGACCTAGATTAAAAAGAAAGACATACCTTAGGCAGTTTTTATTTCGGTAGAAACAAATTAAAACATAATTCAAGTGATTAAAACAATCTGTTCATAGACTTTGTAAAACTAAGTGTTATTTTTAGCGTGTTAAACAAGGCACCATAATTTTGAGCGAAACTCGTCGGCAATACTGAGTGTCTGTTCATTTTTTGTGAAGGAAAAACACTATCTCTGTAACTGATTTGTAAATAAATATTGCTATCTCATACAGATACAAACGAAAAACACTGTAGATTTGTTTTTTATGAATTATTATTTTAATTGAAATAATTGAAATATCGGGTTACGTGAAACCTGCGCTTTGAGAGGTTCCAATATATTGTGATAAACAGTGCGTCCTTACAATATAAGTTATCTCCTTTCATTGCATCTACAGTTCAAGATTGTCAGAATTTATTTTTGTATTAATTTATTTTTAGATACTACTACTTTCTCGTGGTACGTGTTTTAGGACTGGGCCCTTTTTCGGGGAGGGGGGGGGCTAGAACACGAATACAATGCAAAGAAGAAAATAAATGAAAAGGGAAAACCAGGTTGAATAAAGGAGGCACATTTGCACTTCGCATATTGATGCAAGTTGTAAAAGAAGTACATTTTGAAAAACACTAGATATTTGATCATACAGAAACCAGCAAGCACTAACAACGCGAACAGCCAGCCGCAATTAATGAGCAAACAGATATCCTTCACACACAAGTGCTTTGAAATAGTGAAAAAGAGGCATATATTTTTGCATTCTTCTCTGAAATGAATCTTTTAAGGTAGACGATGAAAATAACAATATATAAATCAACGAAAATAAATGCGTAACACATCAGCAGCCGCACGCATGTGAAGTTATGATAACCGTTATGATAAACGCGAAGCACACACCTACATGTCAAAAAATACACGAATGCCTTCAAGCGCCGTCTCGAAGAACCCCGTAAAGAAACTTAAAATGGGCGCGTTCAGTAGCGGCGCCTTCAGTTCCGAACGGAGTAGCTCGAGTGGGAGTTCTGGGAGCGCCTAATGAACGACAAAAAAACGAGGCTTTTCAGCTGCTCCAACGCAGTTTCCGCTTCCTCCCCTGCGGCAGACGGTCTCCGAATAAAATGGAAGCAGACGACGCCGAGCACGATCGCGCTTTATTTGACGCCGGTATTGAAGAAGTCTAGACAAGGTCGTTAGAGAAAAAGGAAGTGACTGTGGACATCACCGCGGCTGTCCGAAGCGTTCCAAAGCGATCGAGCCCTTCGCGGGGCGGTGCAAAGGCTGCTACTGTTATAAAAACCGACAAAAACGTCAACACTCGCAAAATATGGAACTCAGTGTATCTATGCCGCCGGCTAATATACTTTAATGCGTACGGCCATACGCTTGTTCTGCACTTCTTTACGAACTCCCTATAAAATGTATTCGTATACACACGGGAAGTCGGCCGCGCTTGGCGGTCAGGTTTTGTCGGCCTAATAGCGTCAGCCAACGTCTTACAGGCCTGTTCACACACTTGCGACTTCTTAAGACTGAGTGCCTTGGAACCTCTTAAAATCTCTTACGACGAGAGGACACACTGGCACCATCTATTGGGTAGCAGTGGAAACTTGGCGGTCCCGCATATTTTCTATTTCTCTCGCGCATCATTCTTTCTTTCTTGGCTCGAAAAGCTTTTGTCAACGTTATAAACGACCATTTCGCATAGGTATTATCGCGCATTTGACCTCGGAAATCCCGCAAAACCTTCGCTCTAGTGAAATGCAGTTCCAGGGTCACTGCATAGATGGCGCCAGCGTGCCAGTGTGTTCCGTCGTCCTCAAGAAAATTTTATGAAGTTTCAAGGCACTCGGTTCTAAGGAGTCGCAAGTGTGTGAACGGGTCTTTATGCTTTCATACAACCAGATTTAGCGACGCAAATAAAACATTAGTCGGGATCATGTTCGCGCGAGTGTCCAACCTGCGCTCAAGCGTTGCGTACACCTTGCCTTACTCTGTTCAGCACAGACAGGGCTATCGTCGATAATCACCGAGTGTCCGTTCAAAGGCGATGAAGCACGGCGTCAAATGAACGTTGACGTGGTTTATTAGCGTGTCTCAACCAAACAAAATACGCTACAAGGCATTTTCCTGAAAGGAGCCTGAGCTGGAAACGAAATTCGAACGCGTTATTCGTCTTAACATGAGCACTTTTCATTAACAAATGCGAGCAAACTGCAGACTCGACGCAGTAGCCGACGCCAGCCTCTCTCGCCATATCTTTGTTTGTTTTTATTTCAGCACCGGAACTTTATCAGCGATCTGGAAAAACGTCATACCGCGCTCCTTTCACTCCTGCGCACCGTTTCAGGAGTCAGGACTCTGTGTAATGAAGGCGCGACTCCTTTACTCCGGAGTGACGTGCACGGGAAGTCGCTTTTTGTCGTCTAGTGGAAGGAGCGTGAGCTCCTTGACTCTCGCAGCCGCTACTGAACGGAATGGGCTTTTCGGAGGCGCAATGGGAGACAGCGGGGTTTGGGCCACCTGCGATACGCCGCGAAGCGGCGTGTACGGGTGGGCCAGGTGGGTTGATATTTTTTTTAATGAGCCATCCGCAGACTGTCGCCGCGAAGCGGCGTAAACGGGAGGCCCGGGTGGATTAACACAGCGACCCAGTGGTACACCCGCCGTCCCCACATTGCGCCTCTAAAAAACCCGACCCCTGCTGAACGCGCCCAACGCTTGCAGCCTGCGTTCACGCGGTTTTTTAAATGACACTAAGTTCGATACAAATATTGAGAACGCTCCCAGTTGCATCTAATACTAATTAACACGAGTGCATTTCACTTTTAATGTTTGCGCAGGCTACAAAAAAACCCGTTAGAAGGAAGAAAGAAAATATAGCGCACCACTTCCATCGCGGATTGCGCTGACCAACTCGTCGACGGCTGCGGCGGCGCTGAGGTCAATTTGCGTCGTAGACGGCGGCGCCGCGAAAACGGTTCGCGCCAGCGCGCCGCCGTCTCGGCTACACTTCCATGCCGGCGCGGCGACGCAGCTCGTCTGCTCGCCTCTGAGCGTGGTTAAACGTGGGACGCGGACCGTAGTCGAAGCTCGGGCGTTCCCTGCACGGCATGGATACGCTGTGTGGTGTTCGGGTGTTCATCCGTGTTGCTTCGACGTGCACGTCGCAGACAGGAGTGCGGTGGACGTCGACTGTGGCGTTTCGATCGGAGCCTTTGATCGTCAAGATCTGAAGCTGCCCGGAATCTTCGCCGTGTTGTGCCCTGATCGTTGACGGCTGATGCGCAGGTTTCGGAATACGGGACGCAACCCACAGGCCGGGCCGTAAACTCGGTCAGGCACAGTTCTTTTTTTTTTCGAAACACCACAGTTTGGATGTTTTTCGGCGCTTGTTGCCGTTTAAGTCGGTGAGTGTCTCTCTTAGATTTCTGATGAGTTAGTTACGAGTAGCCATACTTACAAGTTTGGAAGTTTTTGTTGGACGCGCGCTCGTGTACTGCAAGCAGTGTTCAGGGCAGCAAGCTCGTGCTTCTGGCTTTGACTTCGCTCGCACATCAAGGGGAAACTAGCTATTAAATCTCGTGGACTTGAATAGCGTATAAATCAATAAACAGTAGACGAACATACTGGGGCAACACTCCACGAACGGGAAACAAGCTTGTTTCCCGTTCATGGGCCGTTTCCGCAAGTTGAGACGGAGCAGGTTGAGAATGATAACGATTTGTCTCGTGGGCACGTGTGCTTGCGTCATAAATACAAATCATCGGATCGATCGTAGGCGCGGCGATTCGAGATATCATCTGTACCGCCGCCACGTGCGGCACACGTGCCAGGTCACGCTCCACGGCGCGTCGGTCGCGTACGGTATTGAAGGGCCTTCTTCCGCCGCGCATACCAACGCATACGCACACACAATGAAATGCCGCTGCTATTGCTGTGATGGCAATCGGTCGGCGCAGCGAAGGAGAAAGGCGGCACCCGCATCCAAGCGTTCGAGCGATTGTCTGAAAAGTACAGTACGCGACACAATTAGCAGCAACAGGACATCGTCGCTTTCTTTTGTTGTTGTTTTGTTTAAGAAGGGTTATCGGCAAGAACAGAATTTTACGCCGTATGCTAAAGTACCGAATGGGCACTTCCGACTACACGTGGTTCTGATGACTACAGAAAAACGCTGCGATTTCTTGTTCGCTGCTAACAGAGCCGTGCAATGTTCCTTACCTTGACTGTCAGTCTTACTTGAACGCGTGCCACGAACCACACTACATCTCATTTATTTCACTGCCTTACACGACAAAACAGTGTTTACAAACAAGCGCGCGTTTCCCAACGCCGGGTGTGAGTACTGCGCGGGCGCCGAAACCAGATTCTGCCTGAGGCGAGGCATCAGCGCATGCTCAGTGGCGTGATGTCAGAGATTTCAGTTGGTCTATAAATAGGATTTCATGTTATGCAAGTTTTGTCTCAGTTCTTCTTCTTTTTCCTGGGGGGGGGGGGGGGGATATCTGGACTTTATGGCGAGTTTATATTTGTTAGAGTTCCAATTGTCCGAAATGTTCGGTTCAAGTTTGCAGTGTTTGCTCATTTTTTTGAAAATATAAATAAATTATACCCCTGCTGTAAACGTGTGCTAGATTTAGAAGAACGCCCTTGTATAAAATATCATTTCTTTAGTGGGATTTGGCGTTGGTGCCTTATCATTGACAATATTAATCTCAACCACGACAAAATATGCAAACAGGTGTTTCATTGATAAACGTCGATATCTTAAAGTTTTTTTAACTCCTGGAGGTAGTCGCTGGGAAGCTCTTTTCTGGTCCCAACCACGAAAGAGCATGCTACGAGTGTAGTTACCCGCGCTGCTTGTGCTGACATCTTGCTATAGCATAGCCTTCTTTATACCGACAAAGCCTGCAGATCGCCACGAGAAGCGGCCACCGAAATCGGTACAGGCAGAGCGGCGGACAACGGATGAGTGGAGAGCCTAAAGTCCCTGTATCTGGGAAAAGTGGCGTATTCCCTTCTCTCCTTCTCCTCTAAAAACCCTCCATACCCCACCTCTAACTTCCGGTTTGCAGACGGACGCGCCTCCTCTGAATTTCCCAAGCGTCTCGACGTCTCGGTCAAAGCTGGAGTGGACGAGTTGCCGATCGTGTGGACTTTTCGCGTCATATATGCGTGGTGCAATGACCTAATTTAAAGCCCGCATTCGTATCCGACTGTCCCGAAGCCGCTCTTAGATCTGTCTCGTCCAACCGTGGACCCCGAAAGTGCTTTAGATAATCGTCCCTTCCGGAGCTGCATTAGGTCTGTCTCGTAAGTGTTCGGCTTCGCAGCTGGAGCGGGCGAGTTGCCGATCGTGTGGACTTTTCGCGTCATATAAGTGTGGCAATGACCTCATTTAGAGCCCGCATTCGTATCCGACCGTCCTGAAGCCGCTCTAGATCTGTTCGTCCAACCGTGGATCCCGAAAGTGCTTTGGATAATCGTCCCTACCGAGTTGCATTAGGTCAGTGTCTCGTGAGTGTTCGGCTTCACAGGAATTGCAAGTCACTTTTAATCATCATATCAAACCGCCAAATTGCAATTTTATTCTCAACGATTTCAAATGATTGACTACTTTATAATACGTGACCTTGGCGAGCTTTCGGGAGGGTTTGGCCTACGGGCGCTAAAAACAATTTGGCGGCCTAGAACGCAAGATACTATTTTCTTTCTAGTCGGGGAAGCGGTGATGTGGTTGACGCTAAGCTAGCATTTTTATGCTGACTGCAGTACTAGTAATGATAAAAATCGCTACGTATTTCTGTGCGTGTATTCTGTGCATGCTGTAAAAATTTGCGGCACCGCGGGCCTTTCGCTACGGGGCTACGCGGTGCCGCTACTCTTCCGAGCGTAATAAATACTATTTTCGTTATTTTATTTGATGAAACCGTTTTTAGACATGAAAACTCCGTTTTCGTTTAGTTTTGTTACTCCGTAATTTTATCAGTGTCTGTTTCTTTTCTGTTTATTGTTCATACTAAAAAAAAAAACCAGGTTTAATTACGATTTACGCTGCTTTTAGACTCCTGGGCCAGCGTCCTAGGGCTAGAAACCTGGTGCAGACTTGGAAACCAGCGCTCGGTTTCGGCACTCTAATCTGAGTCAAGCAATTGCAGGTTATTTTCAGTCAAGAGAGAAGTGAGTGAGCCAAAAATAATTCAAATCTCATCCAAAGAACAATGCAAAACAAGCGAATGCGAGATCAAAATCTCCATGAAAATACACAAGCACAGATGACATTAAAGAGAACAAAATCAGTCACAATTTTATTCATTTCACAAAACTGCCAGCCAAGTAAAAGGCCACGGCAGGAGTATTCACTACAAGTAGAACACATGCCGAGTACATAACAAAATAGATCACAGAATGAAAAAAAGATAGATGACACGGAGATGCACCATACACCATCAAAATACTTTCTTATTAGTTCACGAATGTGCAGGTAGCTTTACTGACAGGTGCAGTCACTTTTACATATCATAAAGTACTTCTAAAGCCCTTACACCTTCTAATGCTGTTACTGGTATGGTATAGCCGAAAACAATAAATTGTACAAACCACATGGGGTTAAACATCGAGCTGCTTGATGAGACGGGTCTGCAGGTATCCGACTTCAGATGCATACTCGAGATAAGGATGCACGAGTGTGTTATATGCTGCAAGTTTGACTCACCTTGTATGCTAAAGAATCCATCAGCTCGTGAATTATGTCTGACACAAACTTGAAGTCCTGGAGATGCCAATGAAGTGTGCGTTCTACAGGCAAAAGCTACCCCAATTCCCTAGTACCACATTGAAACCATGGGAAACACAAGAAAGATGAATCCTAAAAACTTTCTCGAGGATGCCTTTACTTCATGCAGTCCTCTTCATAGTGGACTTTCTGCAACGAGAAAGCGCTTAAGTCCAAATTTTAAATTGTTCTCTTCACGTTGCAACTGATACTCCTGTCGTTGCGCCAATATCAGTTTTATCTGCATAGAATATAGTTGTCTTTGTAGCTCTTTGTTATTCATCAGTACACCAGAAAGACCTGGCATTCTGATGATACGGCCTGATGCCAAGTGTAAACAGTGTGCCTGAAAAAGAATAAAAGATTATTATTTAGTCTTGTCAAGTGGCTAACAGTGAGACAATAAGATCGGATGTAAGTAACAGTGTGTAACTGTCTGCACTCTGCCAGGAAATAAACAGCAGTCGAAAATGAAAACTCATCAGCTGTTGCTGCGGCAATCTGTCCAAGAAAAGCTGGAGAAGCAAGGGCCTGTTGGGCGCTGCTCAGACCTTGTTCAGGCAGCCATGGGACGGTACACACTTCTAGAATGAATAAATGAGCAGAGACGACAGTCGTTGTAGGTGTGCCTCGGTCGACCTGGAAACAGTATCATTGTGCTAAACTCACCAGCAACTGGGGTGGGGTTGCCGAACCAGGCTGCTCTAGGGAAGCTGGGAAAGTTAGGTTCTGTACAGCACCGCTTGGAACTTCCTGGGGGCCTCAGGAGGACACACTCGCCTAGAATTGACAAAGATGGCACTAGTGATAGGTGAGCCTCAGTTGACCTGGAAAGAGTATCGGACTGCCAAACTCACCAACAGCTGCGGTCACTGCGGCAGATTGCCCCGAGGGAAAAGCTCCGCTTGGACCTTGCTGGGGGCCCTCCAATGGACACACACTCCTAGAATGGACAGAGATGGCACTAGTGGTAGGTGTGCCTCGGTCGACCAAGAAACAGTATCAGACAGCCAAACTAAAGAGCAGCTGCGGTTGCTGCAGCAGTCTGTTCTGGGGATGTTTCAGTACTGTGGGCATTGCCTTGTGGTGTTCTATTCAGGTTTTGCTGGGGGTGCCTCGGTAACTTTAGGGAGCCAACATAAAAAACAAATAAATGGAACTGCATTTTGTAAAGGAGGCATCCAAAATCATCAGTTTGTGCATTGAATTTGTATTGTAAAACAGATAACGTGTCTTACTGAATGAAAAAAAATTGGTTTGTGAGATGTTGTACATACCACTTACATTTCCAGTTCCCTTGCAGTGGTGGTTTACTCTCTTGGTTGAAGGTAACGAAAAAAGAAATGTTTGGGAGAGCATCTTTCCTCAATTTTTTGCTCTCCTTTGTTTTGCATGATTAGTGTTTTGAATTGGTCGATACTGAAGTGGTCCTGTAATAGATTGAAGAGATCGGATTTTAGTCGAGAGCACATCATGTAACGCCACCTCAAACGCCCGTTTCTGCAGATCCCAGGTTAGCCTGCCAAAGACCTGCACGTAAAGTTTGCGCTGTCAAAGCTGCTCGCGCGAGCGTAAGGTTGATCTCAAATGTTTTATTTGCTTGCGTTTTTGTTTCAATAAGACTGCGAGCGAAAGAGACCCTATGACACTACGAGAGCGAACGCACTTTGAGCGGGCTAAGCACACACGCTCGTCCAGTAAGAGCGTCGTCAGAGAACATACTCGTGCTTGTCGCACTGGCTGCGCTCGCACTTATATTGAAACGGAGTATAGATACATCCACATGCTCGGGTCCGCAGCCGCGGCAGCGTTGCAAGCTATGTGTGCGAAACAAAGTATGGTACGCGAGCACGTACGCAACACTTGACGAGAGCGCGTACTCCGCACGCACCCGTAATTGGGAGCGACGCCGATGCCACAAGCACGAGCAGGAGCAGGCCGTTTTGAACGACTTAAGGCCCCTACGCACAGTTGCGTTTGAAAGCGTTTCACTGCGTTGCGACTGCGAGAACGCAGGACATCCATACTTCTTTTGTCGCATGCCAAGCCATTCCTTGAATTGGATTCCACGCTTCATACGAAGCACAGATGTGCCGGTCACTCACTTTCGTTTCTCGACGCAACGCAGTTGAACGCTCTCAAACGCAACTGTGCGTAGGGGCCTTTACTTCCACGGCACGGGCGTCCGTGCATGCCAAGTTGGCAATGTTGTGCTCGCTATTACATCGCTCGCGTTTACGGTGGAATGGAGTGCATAACTCGCTCTAAACAGCTGTCTTCTTGCATTGCTGCTGAGCTTTATACGGAGCACTCACCTCGCATAACTTTGCGGCTCCCGTCGGGTTGAAATCTTTTCGATCGATTCGGTGAAGCAAGATCTTCCTCCGAGGTTCATTTTCCGTTCCAGAGGGAACACTGAAAAGCTTTCCGGCCGACTTTTCTACAGGCGCAGCAGCCCGTCAGCTGCGGCGTAGCAACATCTTGGGAAATTCATGGCGAGCGGAAGTCCAAAACCGAAAGCCAGATGTCACGTGACGACCGGCCAATAGTGTGCGCGGCGGCTAGTTCAAAGAATGGCGCCACTTTTCCCAGGATAGAGGGGCTTTAGGAGAGCCACGTGACGAGCGACCCGCTGCGGCGAGGCGCCGAAACACACTTCTCCCGAGCGATGGAATGTCCGCTCGTGCTCCTCGCGTTCCTCGAGCTACCGCTTCTTTTCTCGTAGGGTTGGAAAACCATGCTTCGGGTCCTCGCTGCTGCAAAAGCTGTGCGCTGACGTCCAGGTTTTCCGAGAACTTTTCTGTGCTACCAGATCCTCGCGCTCCAAATCTGCGACCGGACACTCCAAGGCTCCGTCGTCGAACTGTCAGGCTTTGTGAGTATAGAGGTGGCTATGACAGTAGTAACTTTTCTAAAGCAAACGCCTAGAACAAATGGCATCTTGCATGCGAGTTCGTCAGCACTTTATTTTGGGTATTTACTTCGAATCGTTCAAGGGGCAAGGCTAGCGCCAACGGCGCGTAGACTTACGTAGTCAGCATTAACCTTGAAGCTTGGGTAATTTAGCTATATGTCTACTCCATCACTCCTACACCGTTGCCTGTCTGGGTGGTGTGGAGAATGGGTATAGAAGCTTCAACAACCCCCACTCTTTCCCTTTTCTATAAGTTCATAGCTTTCACTGTTACAAAACACAACCCCTCCGTCCCATAAAAATTACAAATAGTATGGCCCAAACTGAAAACCAGAACAGTGGTTTTCCTCTTAACCCAGAAGTACAATGACCTGTTGTACTGGATGAAGGTTGACGAGATAAACGGTAGGACCCCTTTTTCAATGATCCGACATTTCAGTGGAAACTGAGATGGCATTTTTTCAAGACTTCTGAACGTGTGCGCTGA
The DNA here is from genome assembly GCA_037355805.1 of Ixodes ricinus. Lineage (NCBI taxonomy): Eukaryota > Metazoa > Arthropoda > Arachnida > Ixodida > Ixodidae > Ixodes > Ixodes ricinus. The sequence goes on along the minus strand of JAZHYW010016075.1, from coordinate 10,262 downwards.
TGAAACGTAGTTGTTTATTATCGTCTCGTCTTTAATTTTTTTTCTATTGGGCAATTGAAATTTGAAGTTTGTCGGGCGAATTCGAATTCAGAAACATTTTCCTGCAAGTGTTTTTTGGAGTTTCTTTTTTTTATTTATCCGAAACACAAAATCCCACTTATAAAAAAGGAAATGAAAGAAGGAAGACGCAGAAGTTAATTGGGTGTAATTATACCGGTTGGCCCATCTTTTCTGGAAGGAATGAGGAGAAAATAATTCAGGTATACGAGGAAACAAAGGACAAAAGATGTTGAAGTTCAAAGGCGTTGCTCTTCAGAAAGTATCCGTTCCTATAGTTAAGCGTCGTCAGACGACCTTTCGGTGTAAAAACAAAAAACAAAAAACATCAAGCAACATTGGCGGTCGCCATTTGCTTGAACTTTTTAGATTTATGCTAGGTGGCGCAAGCTACCACCCGTTACGAAAAGGTACAGCCATTAACTTCCATCCATGGACCCGAAGCGCATGATTGGATCCCAGTCGAAGCCGAACGCTGACGCAGCACTCGCTTCCAATACGAGCTAAGCCGAGTTCCGGCCGAACGCTGGCGCAGCCCTCCGGTCCAATGCATGCTCACAGTACGCGATCAAGGAATGTCGGAGAAGCATTAGTGCGGACTTTTAGAAAAAGGACCTGGTTTTTCACTTGGTATCTAAGCTGTGGGGCTCTGGCTCTTGTCTTTGCTTCCTTTTAGGCTCAACGCATGGCCAGTGCAGACTCAGCACCGGCAGGAACGTACTTATCTATTTACCAGCAAACTTCAGCTGTTCTGTTTCATTAACGTGAAACGTTCTTTGGCTATGTGTTCGGCATTTTGTGCAGCTTAAAAGTGAAGCCTGAATAAAAGCGTGGTGCGAGACTAGACACTGATTAGTTGATGGGTGGGAGGGGAAGAGTGAGGTGCCCGACGTTGATTGGTTAACGGCGAGGTCATGTGACCAGAGGGGTAGGCGAGGGAGGAGTGGGGTAGGCGAGGAGATCGACTATGTTGTGTTCACTGTTAAGCTGAGACTGCGGCCAAAGCTACAAGCGCGAGCTAACCTGCGCTCATGTTTTTGAGACTTGCATTTTTAGCGCGAGTGCTCGTTCTGCGGAGGAACGCTTCAAAGAAACGAGCTCGCGTTCACCTGCTTGTGGGCATTTATTTATATACAGAAACAACCTGCAGTGTCGAAGCATTATTGAAGGGAAACACAAAATAAACACATTATCACGAACACGAATACAATGGCGAAATGCAATAAATACTGTTAAATAAAACAACACACACGAACTCTTGAATGTTTAAACTTCAGGGTCCTGAAAAAATATCCTACGTCATCAATAGGGAATGCTGATACAGGCAATGAATTTCAATGCGTTATTGTACGAGAAAAATTAGTATTTTTTATAATCAGTTCGGCAAAATATTTCTTTGAACATGTTACAATGATATATTCGGGTTGAAAAATAGTTTGCTAATTCAAGATATTTATATTTATCATTTCTAGTTAGTTTACTAAAAATATAAAATAAAAACTTTAGACGAAATATCTTTCTTTTAAATTCAATAGTTCCCAACTGATCTCACGTTTAATATTTGTCACACTGGATGCTCTATTGTACTTTCCCGATACAAACCTTGCAGCACGCTTTTTAATTTTTTCTATACCCGTTTTCACCTCAAGAAAACAGTAAGTTTTGCGCATTGTTCATACGCCGCGCGAAATAGTTCTTGCCAGATTCGGTTGTCGGAGGCACAGGCGATGCTTTTGGCGTTTGAAACATTGTACTCCTCAATAAGATAACGTGTATCCACTCCAAAATGCTATTAAATATATCTTAAATCTCCACCTAGAGGTGAAAATAAGTAACCATCCGCGAGAAGCCGGACTTTTTTTCCTACGGTTCTTGAGGTGAAAACAGGTATAGTTAAGTGGCAAGGTATGCTTGGTGTGGGTCCCACAGAACACACGGATATTCAAGCATCGGTCTTACCAAGCAGCAGTAAGCAGTTTCTTTTAGCTCTCAGGGAACACTGCTTAGATTTCGGTTAATAAAATTTAACTATCTACCAGCCTTTTTTATAAATTAGATTACGTGAGCATTAAACGAAAGATTGCTTGATAAAATGACTCCAAGATACTTCACATTCATGTTTCTATGTAAAGGTCGATATTTAATTTAATAACACGATAAGATAGTGTCGCGTTTTTTCCCGAAAATAACGTGGACACACTTGTCAGCACTGAGACTTAATTACCACGTCCGACAACCACTGGATATTTTATCTAAATCAGATTGTAAAAAAGCAGAATCACGTAAATGTTCTAGATATAAAACACAATCATCTGCGAAGAGCCTCACAGGCGAGTCAATCCCCACAGCTCTGTCATATAAAAAAACAAGGAATAAAAAGAGGCCTCTGCGGAACGCCATATGTCAAAGCAACAAATTCAGATTTTGCACCGTTAATGACTACGCAACGCTTTCTCTCAAAAAATAATTTTCTATCCATCGGTGGACGCTGTTATCAAGGCCCAAAGAGCGCAGCTTATACAACAACAAAGGGTGGGACACAGAATCAATAGCCTTCGGGAAGTCAAGGAAAATCGCATGCGTTTCACTTCCACTCTCAGTTGTTGTAACAAGCTCATGGTAAAGTTCAACAAGCTGAGTCACGCACGAAAGACCCTTTCGAAAACCATGCTGAGCTACAGAAAAGAAAAAGTTAGTATCTAGGATCTGTTACAACATTACTACACACAATGTTTTCTAAAACCTTGCAACATTCACAACTAAGGGAAATGGGGCGATAGTTTTCTACACCTTTTCTTGATCCATGGTTGTGAATTGGCATAACAAATGTCATTTTCCATTCGCTTGGAAGTACACTCTCTCTAGAGACTCTGAAAAGACTATATGAAAGTTGCGGGACACGATGAATGAGCACAATTTCACTCCTTTTGGCGAGAAGCCTTCCGGGCCCACTGATGTTTTTACATCTAGCCTCTCTAAACATTTCTCAATGTCTTCTATATTTATGGCAAGAGGTGGCATAGGAGGCCCTGTTCAATCACTGAGGGCAGATAACATGATCGCATTTTGTTAGAGGCGAAAATCAACTAAAATATTTATTGAAACAGTTGGCTTTATTGTGATTATCTTCAATAACCTCACCATCAAACCAAATATCCGGGATGCCGAGATCTTCCTTACGAGTTTTCCGAAGGTAAGCCTAAAATTCTTTACTCTTTGACCGCATTCCATCTGAAAGTGTGTCGAAGTAATTCCGTTTTACCAATGTGATAAAATCTTTATAAGCATTACTCAGCTTCTCAAGTTTTGAAGAGCGAATTTAGATAAATGCATTTTGTACTTCTGATATACAAGCCTTCGTTGACTTATGACTCTTTTAACAGCATACGTCACCTATGGCGTATAAGTTTTAGTATTTTCACATATATATTTGGCTGGAACACATTTTTCAATTAGACCTGACAAGCATTCCTTAAAAGCAACCTATGAACTATCCACACCTACTCCAGAGATAATCTACTAAAATCATCAAAATATCCAAACAAATATTTTTCTATGACTTCATAATTTCCTTTGTCATATATGAATATTTTTCTACCACTTTCCCTTGTACGAAATAAATAAGAGAGTGTTAAACTAGCTGTAACTATGACATGATCGCTAATTCCTGGAAAGATGGACACATCATAAACAATATCACGGTTGCACACAATTAAATCAAGAATGTTTTCGACTCTTGTTGATTGACAAACAAATTGTTCAAAGCCATAGGTATTTAAAATATCTTAAAATTCAAAGTAGACAACACAAGAAGGTATGATACCGTGGTCACCTGCCCATTTCAATTCTGGCAGATTAAAATCTCCGGCTATTAAAATCAGTTTGTCAGGTAGGCGAGGTAGAATATTGTTCAGAGCAGAAATCGTTCCGGCAAATAAAGCGGGAGGGTGGTAAATCACACCAACGGTCATTTCACTTTTGTTAAGAGTGCGTATGTGACACCACACTGATTCGACCTGCTCAGTTCCCACATCATTCAACATGTTGTTCAAGGATCTGTTCACCAATAAGAACACACCGCCACCATAGCAATTCCTGTCCTTTCTGTACACATCATACGTAGGAGGGAAACTTTCAGAATTCAGAATTGTCTCACCTAACCATGATGCACTTCAAAAATAAAATCTGGATTAAATATATGAATAAGTGCATTGAACTGTTCAATTATATTTTTTATACTCCGACAATTTATCAACAACATGGAGCCGTCTTTTTTGTCGAAAATAGTTTAGGTGTTGTGGAAAATCGAGAAGGATGAAGTGGAAACGACAGCAGGACAATGAAAGACGACGACGAGGCAGGAGGGCTTTCTGTATACCTTGAATTATAAGAACGGCCGATTAAACGGTACGACATTTACTGCTCGGCCTATTTAATTCTTAATCGAGAAAGATCCTCGACATTTTGGTGCCGAAACCCGGGAAACTGCTTCACGACATCATCTCCGAGCCCAGACGAAGCTGCAAATTTACCAGGTACTGGTGATTTTCGTTGCTAACCCTAACAGTGGAACTCGGAGACTTTAACGACGGAGGCAAACCATCGGGATTGTAACGCGAAGATCTTTCAAGAGGGATTCCTGCCAACCAAGCGAAAGCCAATCGACCCTAACGAATCGCAATGGACAGACTGAAGGCGAAGCGTACCACTCGACGAGCCCAAAACACCAGGATCATAAACGACGCTACCACACTGCTGAACAGCCCTGATATAGACCTGAGCAGGCTCATCGGATTCAAAGAACGCCTGACTACGAGCAACGCGGAGCTTGATAGAATTAACGAGGAGTTAGAGCCGCTGCTATCAGCAGAGGAGTTCGAGGACGAGTACGCTGCTGCTGCCGAATATCAAGGCCATGCCGTCATGTTTATTGCGCAGCTTGGCTTCAAGATTGCGGAATTGGAGAACAGTAGACGCCCCATGGTTCAGGCAACAGCAACGACTACGCCCAATGCGCATGACACAGTCTTCAGGATGAGTGGATCCAGACTACCAAAACTGGACATCACAACCTTCAGAGGGGACGTCACCCAGTGGCGGACGTTTTGGGAACAGTATGAAGGAACAATTCACTCAAATCGCACGTTGTCAACGACGGATAAATTTCATTATTTGCGCCGCTACCTGACTGGAGACGCAGCAGCTGCAATAGCAGGACTACCCACAACGGAAGCGTGCTATGCTGATGCCATTCAACTACTAAAGCAACGTTTCGGTGATCAAAAGAGGATAGAGCAAGTACACCTGGCGGCCCTTCGAAATCTTCCCCGTGTTCGATCTTCTACAGACACCATGGGTCTGAGGAACTTGTACGACACTACGCAGCTGAACATTCGAGCTCTCAACTCACTAAACGTGCCGACCGGAAGTTTCGCGGCCATGCTTTGCGATATTCTCATCACATCAATGCCTCATGACATTGTGGTGCAATACCACAGACAAGTTTCATACAAGGCTCCAAACAACGCAGCAGCAGAGGAGGGCAACGCCACTTCATCACCTGCATCTACATCTACATCAGAACTCGACGAGATGCTACAATTTCTTCGAATTGAAGTGGAAAGCAGGGAAAGGAGCAACTACAGCGGAGCCCGTGCGAACGAGCGAAAGCAAGAATCTCGTGCGTCTGCTTCGGCGCTTCACAGCTCACATAGTTCTCAGCAAACAACAGGCGAGTGCTATTTCTGCCATTCAAAAAGGCACGCCACACATTCTTGCGACTCTGAGAAGACTCTTGTGGAGAAGAAGAAGTTACTGGGAAAAGACATGAGATGTTTCCGCTGCACCGTCAAAGGACATCGCGCAAGAGATTGCAAAAGGCAGTTACGGTGCCCAAATTGTAACGGACGACACGCGATAACGATGTGTGATCCGTCATTCGCCCGGACGAGGAAGGAAAACACGAAGAAAGACTCAGTCGTTTGCGTGTCTTCCTCTGATCCTAAGCACAAGACTTCTACTGAGCTAGCTGATAGCAATAACATCCACCTACAAACATTTCGTGCGTGGGCCATCAGTGAAATAGGCAGTAGCTATATCAGAGGCATCATTGATGGAGGCAGTCAACGGTCATTCATCACAGAAGATATCGCACGCTGCCTAAATCTCAGAATCTTAAGAAAGACGAAGCTAGCACTAAATACGTTTGCTAGCACCTCAAGCAAAACCTTGCACCATAGCAATGTTGTTGAGGTTCGAATAAGAAGCCAGTATAACGAAACTGAGTGCACAATCGAGGCAATTACCATACCGGTAATTTGCCAGGATATAGCTACTTTAATTGCCGACGACACTTTCGCCCGTTTTCTGAGGGATCAGAAGAGAAATCTCGCTGATGACATAGTATTTTCTGGCGTACAAGGAACACCTGGAATAAGTCTTCTCATCGGATCAGATCAACTATGGAAGCTTGTAACAGGTGAAATCATTAGATCCAAGGAAAGCAGTGGATTGGTAGCCCTAAACACTGCGATGGGATGGACTCTCCAAGGACCCTCGATACAAAAGGGAATACTATTAAAAACGACCCTGATTGTGAGCGTCCTCAGCGCACAAACTATGACCGACGAGGAAACAGCGACCCAAACTCTCCAGGCTTTTTGGGAACTTGACAGCATGGGAATCACAGACGTGGAGACATCTAACACTCAACAGAGTGTAGTATCGCGCTTTGACAAGAGCATTGTCAAGGTTGGTGAAAGGTACCAAGTAGCATTGCCCTGGAAAGAAGACTGTGTGGAGGTGTTGAAGGATAATCGACAGATAGCTCTGACTCGCCTACACCGCCTGATCAAACGAATTTCGATCCAGGACGATCTACTTCGGCGTTATGACGAGGCAATACGCCAGTATATGAAGATGGGACATGCGGAACTGGTACCGCTCGGCCAGCACGATCAAGATGAGACACGAACATATTACATGCCACATCGAGAAATCCTCAAAGAAGAGTCTGTTACTACAAAGTTGAGGGTGGTGTTTGACGCTTCATCTCACGAAAAAGGGTGCGAACCGCTTAATCACTTCCTCGAAAAAGGTCCTAACCTGAATCCAGAAATACTTCAAATCCTTCTTCGCTTTAGAGCGCATCCGATTGTACTAACTGCAGACATCGAGAAAGCGTTTCTACAAATCGAAGTGAAAAAGGAAGATCGCAACGCATTCAGGTTCCTGTGGTTTGAAGACGAGCTTCTTTCCCAGATGAAATTTAAAAACATTCAGGAATGGCGGATGACAAGAGTTCCTTTCGGAGCGACGTCGAGTCCGTTTATGTTGTCTGCAACAATACAGCACCATCTGAAGAACGTCAATAGAGATCAAGAGAGCATTGCCAAAATATTGCAGAGCTCATTCTACGTGGACGATCTTCTTGTGGGTGCGGATACGCTGGAAGAAGCAACCGAATTGTACAAAACCTCCAAGATCATCATGAAGGATGCAGGCATGACGCTAAGAAAATGGTCTTCTAACGATGCTGAACTGCAACAAATTATGGATGAAATAGAGACAGACGTGATAGCAGAAGACACTGACAGAAGATTCTCGAGGATCTCGAAAGTATTGGGGATGACTTGGGACAAGGTCAACGATTGCTTCAAATTCTCAGTGGATAGTCTTATCTCATTTCTACAAAACAAACGAGACACTAAACGGTATGTGCTACAAGCAGCGTCACGAGTCTTCGATCCAATGGGATTGATTACACCATTCACGATACGAGCAAAGATTCTATTCCAGAGTTTGTGGAGGCTTAAACTAAAATGGGATGAAGAGCTTCCGGAGCGCCAGAGAGGAGACTGGGAAGAATGGTGTACTGAGCTGTTTCAGCTCTACGGTATTTTAGTTCCAAGACACCTCAAGAATGGGCTGACAGAAGTCATAGAGACACAGCTGCACATCTTTGTCGACGCAAGTACACAAGCCTATGGAGCATGTGCTTACATGCGAATCAAAACTCAACGCGGAGAAGTTTCAACGGCTCTAGTGACAGCTAAATCAAGGGTTGCGCCGATCAAAACATTAACGCTACCGCGTCTGGAACTGATGGGAGCTATTGTTGGAACGAGACTCCTAGACTACCTGCGCAAGACGTACCCTGACATCCCTTTTCGATATACCATGTGGACGGATTCCACCGTGGTACTTAGTTGGATTCAGGGCTCAGTAGAAAGATGGAAGCCTTTCGTAAAACATCGCGTACTAGAAATCCAATCACAAAGTGTTTCCGAAAACTGGAGGCACTGCCCTGGGAACAGTAACCCTGCGGACTTGCTCACGAGAGGAGAATCAGCAGCAACGCTGCGGGATAGCTCCATGTGGTGGAAAGGACCCAGCTGGCTTGTTCAAGATCCAGTTGAATGGCCAAAAGACCTACCTACTTCAGATACTCACTTGGAACTCAAAAGCAACGAGCACTGCATCACCAAAGTATACCTTCAAACAACAAGTCCTGAAGTGATGGCAATCCTTGATGTGACGAAGTACAGTAGCCTGTCTAGATTGCTTCAAGTTACAGCCTGGGTTATCAGGTTTGTCAGCAATTGCAGGAGCGAAAATAGGGAAAGAAAAAAAGGACACTTGAAAGCTGCTGATTATGCCGCAGCGGAACAATATTGGATAAAACAAGTTCAAAACGAAGCCTTCGAAAGGGAAGTCAGCTTACTGACCAGAGACCATCAAGTGGAAAAGAGCTCACCCCTGGCTGATCTTCACCCCTTTCTGGACGAACATCGTATACTCAGGGTAACAGGAAGGTTACATGAGCTGCACGCTCCAAGTGCAGTGAAACATCCTATCATTCTGCCGAACGACAAGCATTTTACAGAACTGATTGTTCTGAATGCTCATAACCAGTTGCTTCATGAAGGTGTGACTAGTACGATGACTGTTTTGAGACAACGATTCTGGATACCTCGAGCACGACAGTTAACCAAGAAGATAATTCGTACATGTCGTAAGTGTCGTAGGTTCACTACTAAACCAACTCAGGTGCAATTCGCTCCACTTCCAGCCGAGAGAATTAACGAAACAAAACCTTTCGAGGTAACGGGAGTGGATTTTGCAGGACCACTCTATGCGAAAAACCAGAATGGAAAGATGAACGATGCTAAGACTTACATAGTCTTGTTCACCTGTGCCACAACGAGAGCGGTTCATCTGGAATTATCAACTAATCTTTCAACTGACGCCTTTCTTTTGGCATTTCGGCGTTTCATTTCGCGCAGAGGAGTACCCAGCACTATATTCTCCGACAATGCTAAAACATTTAAGAAGGCATCAAATGACTTGAGGAAGATCCTGAAAAGCCTGAACCACCCAGACTTCACTTCCTACCTTGCTCAACACAGAATACGGTGGAAATTTATTGTTGAAAGAGCTCCTTGGTGGGGAGGGTGGTGGGAACGGCTGGTGCGCTCAGTAAAGACAACACTCAGGAAAGTCTTAGGAAGAAGCAGCCTGGTTTTCGAAGAGCTGTCAACAGTCCTTTCTGAAGTGGAGGCTATTATTAATTCGAGACCTTTAACATACGTCAGTTCAGAAGTTGACGAACCGGCACCACTTTGCCCGGCTCACTTTCTGGTTGGACAAAACTTGACTGTTTTACCAGAAATGAACTGCACGGACGAGATTCTGCCGCCCCTCACACAACGTCAAGCGAATCAGAAGCTTCGATACCGACAACAGCTGCTGGACCATTTTTGGACCAGGTGGAGAAAGGAATACATCTTGGAACTACGATCTGCTCATCACTACCCCAATATCAAGTACACAAACCTGGATGTAGGTGACGTGGTACTTCTTGAAGAAAAGAACTGTCCACGGTATTTTTGGAAACTGGTAAAAGTTACAGACACCGTCAAAGGGAAAGATGGTCACGTTCGAGCGTGCATCGTCAGGGACCAACACGGAAATGTTTTTCAAAGGCCAGTTCAAAAGCTATATCTCCTTGAGATTCATCACGCTTCTCCGTCTCGGGAGGATGTGGAAAATCGAGAAGGATGAAGTGGAAACGACAGCAGGACAATGAAAGACGACGACGAGGCAGGAGGGCTTTCTGTATACCTTGAATTATAAGAACGGCCGATTAAACGGTACGACATTTACTGCTCGGCCTATTTAATTCTTAATCGAGAAAGATCCTCGAC
>JAZHYW010016074.1:0-11815 GCA_037355805.1 Ixodes ricinus | reverse complement strand
AATGGCTGTCTCTCGTCTCATGATTCAGCTGCCAGCACGCAGCCCGCAGTCACTGAGGTACGGGGAATTTGGAATTTCTGCTATAGTTATTAGGATTATACCAGGATTTATCGCTTTCTTTTTTAGGTCTGGCTCGCCGAGCAGGCAACTCTGCTTGATGAGCTTCGAGGCAGAAAGTTGTGCCTTGCTGGAGATGGCAGAGCTGACACGCCAGGCCACTCTGCGGACTTCGGCACCTACACACTCCTCGAGACGACTGCCAATCGTGTCATACACACGGAGCTTGTGAAGGTAAGGCAATATGCAGTAAATAGTGTTGCATTCAATTTAGCAGAGGAACTTTGCTCTCCACTTACAAAACTGGCTGGACATTTTTAGGGTTCATGTCAGAAAGAAACTACAGCTAAGACCTGTTAATGCACCACCAAAGGAACGAGGATAATGTTGAAAATATCACAGCCTCTTCAACACGCAGCAAGATATCAGTGCAGATAGTTCATGCAACCGGCCTTCGATTGTGGCAGCCTGAGTCGGGATCAACTTTTTTAGCCTCTTTTGTGCTATGCAGTCCCTTTTAATGTATTGATTTGGCATGTTTGGACCCAGTCCTTTATTCTTATATGTAAAAAATAATTTACAGTCCACCGAAGTCTCTTCAAGTAACCGTATGGAAGCTGAGGGCTGCATCGGTGCCTTAACTACCTGCGCACCCAAGATATGTCTGTCGACATTTTGGTGACGGACCGGCACTCGGAGGGCAAGGCTTCTCTGAGGACCACTACCCAGAGATCCAACCATCGCTTCTGATGTGTGGCATGTTGCCAAAGGTATGATATATATTCCTCTACAGCAGGGGTTAGAAACCTGCTTGCGCGGCGGGCCTGAAATGTTGTGCAGTGCAGACGGCCGCCGGTTGCGGACCCCTGCTCTACAGCAATTCTCAACTGCTAAAGCACGGCACTCAGGGGCTGTCTTGGTGGCTCCAAGGCAAGTGCCAGCCTCCGAATCTCTGGGTGATGGGCTCGAATCCCGGCCTAGTCGCTCGCAATATAAAGGAGGCCATTGCGGAGAAGGCGCTGGGTAACCAATATTTCGGTTGTTTGTCAGAAGATCCCCAGGTGGTCAAAATTATTCACTCCGTCTTCCGCTGAGGCGTGCCAGCTGCCTTCGTTGGTTTTGCAATGTAGACGCGAATATTTGCCTTTGCGAAGGCCCTCCCCCCCCATCCCTGGTATTTCTGCCGGCCCCTAAAATAGTTATTTGTTTCTGAAAATTAGTTTTGAACTCATGTAAAAAAAATACTTAAAAAAAAAACTAGTGAGCTTTTGCCACAAAGAAGTTGTGCCGTCTCCTCGGAGGAAAAGGCACGAGCACAACATAGTCAGCACGAAACAAGCCATTGGCAGTTTTTGCTATTTTATAGACAAATGAAAAAGCCATCATGAAAGATACCTATGCAATGGGAAGCGGCTCATCTGAGACAACAACTTGGGTTAATTCACTGTTTGATAAAAATGGGGAAAAGCAACCATGCTGTGCTCGCACTAACAGTGTCGCACGGTGTGCTTTCATCGTGGCACTGGCTGTGTCTTTCCTGGATCCACGCTGTCCAATCTATAGTCGGCCCTCGAAGACAGTGCAGCGATTCTCAGTACCGCACCCTAAAGTGGTTGGCTTTCTCTCTCCAATAGTGTCAAAGTAAAGCTTTCAGACTGAAACCACCAAAGGACTGTTGTTTTTTCCTCATGCACTCTAGAACATATCCTTATATCTTTAATGCACTGCTTTTTAGGTGTGAAGAAGAAAATCATCGCGGTGGCACTGGACCAAACAGCACAGCGTGCTCCTGCTGTGGCTCAAGACCATCATCAGGCACATCTACTGGTGTGCTCGGACTCAGCAATGGTGATGGCCAGCTGGTGCTGGCCAAGTGGACCTCTCTGATGCGACACATCATCAACATCCACGAGCACCCTGACCCACTCCACCCCGTCTGTGCACACGGCAGCACGCCAGAGCGTCGTTGGCTCTGATGAAGGCAAGTTTTATTCAGCTTCAGAAAGTGTAACTTTGTACTCGAGATCTATTGTAATTAAAGAAGTGAAGTATCTTGTACTTTACCTGAAGCAGAAGTCAGGAACAGGCCAAAATGGGCGCTTGTGTACTAAAACCGCTTTGAAAGCGGGGAGCTAAATGATCGATCTCAGGATCCGGGTTAGAGTCTGCGTGAGCACAGACTGTTGTTCAAGCAGAGTCAGTTTTTATGTGGCACACAAGTTTATCAGCTAGTTTCACGCTTAGTGCATTTGATTACCCTGGAATTTGCTCAAGTGCTTTTGTTTGCCCCCAGCACATCCACCACTCAAGATGCACTCTTGGCAACCTCCTTAGTTTACTATATTTTTTTATTTTTTATGAGCTTCTGGTGACAGACATGAAAGGCGTATTTTGCTGTTGGGTTCAGTGCAGACAAGAGCACGGGTGTGGGCACGTGGATTTTGGAAAGTGCTTTCCATGCGCGAGTGCTCATGCGAACCAAGCCGCACTTCCACACCTAGCTGTTCCTTTGCCAGCACTAAAGCCAAATCTGTTACACGAACCATTCGTCATAGTGACCGAACGACATAACCGAAATGCCACCTCTCTACGATAAGGTAGCATGACTAACATCAATGCAACTAAATGGGTCATAACATTATTGCACTGAATAGTTTGTCAGCAGGAAGGCAAACACTCTTTGTGACTCGTTTGGGCATGTTCGGTATCTCTGCCATTACTGAAATTATTTGTGCCCCTGATTACACTCCAGAGTATGCCTGATGCTCTCCTTACTGCTGAAAGAGACATCTTTAGCGGAGCAAGTTCTCGTGGAACAGAGGTGCGCAAACGTTTGGGGCCCACAACCCTCAAGAGCTTCCGAGTGCCGTCGAGCACACAGAAGCTTTGCATTAAAATCTGAGCACAATTTTTGTGCTAGTTTTGGGAACTCTCTGAAGCGCTGTGGCCCCATGACATCGCCCCATGACAACCAGTGGGGTCGCGATACCAAGTTTGCGCATGTCTGTCATGGAAGATTTTGTTCAAAGCAAGCACTTGTCCAGAGGTCTCCAAATTCATATGGAAAAGACAAAACATCTGAGCTAACACATTTGTTATCCTTGTAGCAGCCAAACCAACCACTCCATGCTGTAGCTTGCATTCGGCCGTCTCAATTGAGAAAGTCACTATATTTACTTGATTCTTCTGTGCCCCCCATTCTAACGCGCACCCAGTTTTCTATACCGGAAAAAAGTGGATTGTTTAGGTTTGTTTGTATAGTGGTACACACCGCGACACTGTTAGTGCAAACAAGACGTCGGCGCATTTTCGCATTTTACTTCTAAGTAGTATTAGCGAGCACAAATTTTTGTCGCCTACATTATAGACCTAAATGAGCTCTTCCGTAGCAATAACAACTTTGATGACATCCTTTGGTTCCAAAGAGAAAAACTGGAAAAACCGGCGATCACTTTGTTCGCGCTAACAGTGTCGCTACGTTGTATATTACATCTCAGACATTTTGCAGCTTAATTGAAGTACCTTTCAGATATGCTTTACACAACACTGGTTTTACTCAGGCTACTTTCTAGTGCCTTTTATATTCAATCTCTGCTTTAAATTTATGCAGGTACTGAGACATTCAACAAGCTCAAGGCAATCTTGATGGCACCGCACCTGCTGAGGGACATACCATTCCTGTCCCCAAAAGAGCAGACTTCTGGACTGGAGTCGTACCACTGCTGTCCTCATTCACTTTGCTCCGAAGGCCACGAAGTTCCGTTACGAGGGAATGCTGGCACGGTGAGAAAAATTAAACTTGACAGGGCAACTGCATGAGTCAAATACAGTTTTATGTCATCGATATTGTAAGCAGAATGAGAACGCCTCTCAAAGATGTGCATGTTTTCATTACAGCACCTATGTCGCAGCACTGCATTTCAACCACAATGCTGACCGAAAGGTGCTGCTCGATGAGAACGGGAAACCAAGGTTCCGGCAGAAGTGGTCCAAGGGAGAGAAGCGGTGGACTCTGGTGGCTGTCAAGGAAAAGGTGACATACGGTGAGGATCGCATTTTCAGGCACGTTATTCATAAAATTAGGTGTTGCCCTTGTGTGCAGTGAAAAAAAGGGCACACTGGAACATTGTGTCCGCGGCTTTAGATTAGGGACGGAAGTTTGTGCATAGAAAAAAGCAAAGTGCAGCTCATAATAGTTATTCATACTATTTGTGCTTTTGCAGACTATGTACGGAAGCTGGTGGACTCTGTGCTGGAGTGTGTGACCAGGTGGCCTTCATACGCAGTCGCCGAGAGGGCCACATACCGGCAGTCCCACGACACACTGAGCAGCAGGTGTGGTCCGAAACCGCAAATGGAGGACGCGATTGCCAGGCATCGGTCACGGTTTTCTGCTGGAAGTGTCTGAGTGGAAGTGCCTGCATCTGTGCGTGTCAGTGATGGAACTCCTGCGCGATTTGCACCGAATCGCGCAGTGAACTGAATTTCTGCTGCATGTTGCGCCAAATGGTCTTTCTAGCGAAGAATTGTGCCAGGCCTGCACTAAGACAAGTTGTTAACTTATTTTTTTAAGTCGTTCGAAACAAAGTGAACATTTCTTTAATCCGTGGGGCTTGTGCAGTGCTGCAAACGTTTTGAAAGTGCTAGGCGCTGGTTCAGTGGTGGTTTCACCTTTTACTGGCTACGGGTTTAATTCCCAGGCACTGCACGATTTGCATCGAACTCTGGCTCCAGCTGCTCTAATCTTCACTACTAACCGATGTCGCTTCCAAGCAGAAAGGCAAGTTTCCAGGATGTTCGTGAAATTTTCATGTAGTAGCTTGCAGTTTTGTAGCAACGGGTTTTGATTCATTGCCAGTTTAGCGAGTGTGGAGGTCTCGACTGCCACTGTGGGTGGAATAGAGACACTTCTCTTGGAGTGTTACATGTGGAGCCCCTTATTGTTGGAAGTTGGAGCAGATTGTGTTTTCATCTAAAAATGCAACCATCGCGAGATGTTTGTGTTCCAGGGCTCATCCTAAGTGGTACCGGGCCCGCGAAAACGATTCGCTAAAACTTCATACTGGCATTTTTTCACCTGGTCTCAGGCTATGATTGCAAAGATGGAGTTCCATTTGTCAGAAAATTGTATGCTACCCTTTTAATTCTCCTTTTGAAAACCCCAAAATAGTCGGGAAGTGATGACAAACCCAGAGGAATAGAACAAGCCTGCGAATTCTAATGTTTTGAGAACAATCTTTTGCGATTTCTGGGGCCGTTGCTGGCTCCCCTAGAAACAGCAACTGTAATGAGCTTACAGCTTATATTTCATTTCTCCGTCTCTGAAGTATTTGCAACAGCTAAATAGAGCCACATTTACTTTTTTTTATTTTTTGGTGCTTCGGCAACAATGTACTAGTGAAAGCGAAGTTCATACTGATAATGACTGCATCTCGTGTAGGTGTAAAACCAAAGGAAGTGCAAGTGCCTCGTGCTTTTGGTAACACGAGAATTGTTCTCACTACTCTCAGAATGGAGTAACTTCAAAGAAGAATCCTACAATAAGCAGGAGAAGCCTGCATGTGGCTGCATAAGCTCTACTGGAGCTACTTTCAGGCAAAGTCAAATGTTATCCAGAGCTTCGGGAGGCACAAAATGAGCCAGCAGTTGAGAATAGCAATGGCATGCATTGGAAAACCCATCCCAGATCCCAGTCTCATTCCTAAAAAATGTTAAATTTGTGTTGTTTCAGTATTTTTTAGTATGTCTGCTAGAAAGCACAGTATGCAATATGTTTCAGTCAAAAAGGTTAGTTCGAGCAGCTTTGTATTGATAATTACAGTGTAGCACAAAGACAACACAGGAAGAAGACAGAGATAGGAAAGAACGCTACTCACAACTACGAATTTACTGTATGTATCGTGAAAGAGGTAAACGAAGTGACAAATGCGATGAAAATCTACACTAATGGTCGTGGAAGAGGCGAACGAAGTGACAAATGCGATGAAACTCGGAAAAAAAGGAAGAAGACACTTTGATCTACACTGATGATCGACTTAAATTACCCCTCTAAAAAAGAAGAAAAAAATGATTGAAAAATATTTTCAATTACCCGCTAGATTTAAGAAAAATTGTCTAGATATTGCTGCTCTTTTCGAGACCGTGCGACAGAGGGCGCACTTATGCACTTGGTCCCGTGAGTCATGATAGTTTTAGCCTCATATATCTCTCTTGCCCTCTTGTTGTGATTGCGCTTGAGGACTCTAGTTTGATTGAACACAGGGGTGCAGGCACAGTCTCTGACATGGATGGCGAGATGTCCTGATGGAGATGATCGAAGAGCCAAGGCATGCTTTCGTAATCGCACGTTGACATGGCGGCCTGTTTGTCCGACGTACACACTCCCACAGGAGCACGAAATTTCGTAGACCACATTGACGTCGCAATTCACATACTTATGTTTATGGTGGACTGTGCATAGACTATGAGTTTGTTGAAGCTATCCGTTTCAAGTTATGCGACATTTTTGTGGATGTAAGAACCACCGCTGGCCATGTTCTTCTCTCAGCACTTGTTCTTTTTTCATTGGGAGTCGCCAAGCTCTCTGCAACCTCAAACAACAAGGAATTCAGATACCCTGACTCTTGCAGTCTTAGAACTTGTGAATCAAAGCTCTTCTTGGCTGCATGTTTGCAGGACTTTTGCAAGGCGGCTTTTAGACAGCTCTGCACAATTCCTCGTTTTATGATTTTTGAATGGGCCGAATCAAACTGAAGAAGTCGTTTCTTATACCATGGTGAGTTAGCCCAACACGTATGGTTCTCTCCAAAAAGAAGTTGGAGGTCCAGGAATCGACGCTTACTGTCGGTTGGTAGTTCATATGTAAATTTCAATCCCTCGGCCTGTTTACAGAAATTAGGCTGGATGGTGTTGACTGTCACTGACTGAAGTTGGGCAGGTCTTTCATGCAGGAGCACGAGGTAATCATCCACATACCTAAAGACACTGTGCCACCAGGTTGTTGGGAAGGCTCTGGGATATGTCACGGTTTCACTGGGAAAGGAAAATGTCGCGTAGTACTGGGGCAACACAGGATCCTATGCAAATGCCTTGCTTTTGTATATAGGAAAGGTTGTTGAACATGACAACGGTGGATGTAAGGTAAAATTTCAGGAGTTCCAGGAACGACTACTGGTAACGCACATTGGTTTTGAAAGGCCACGTTGCCATTAGCCTCGACGCAAGCGCCTACCGCCTCAAACATACCCTTATGTGGTACAGAGTAGAATAGGTCCTCCACGTTTAGAGAAAGCCCGAACTTTACTTTCATCGCATCTTGTGTTAGATATTGAATTACTGCCTCTGAATTGGTAATCACAATACACACAGTACATACCTAGTTATGAGTAGCGTTTTTTCCTAACTGTGTCTTCTTCCTGTGTTGTCTTTGCGCTACATTGTAATTATGCAAAACAAACTAGCCCAACAGCTCATTTTAATGCTTTGTATAGAGATATAATCATCATTTAATTTTCAAGCCATGCGCTAACACGCGCTGAGTTTTTCTCCGAAAATGTCGATGACTGTTCCAAACCAACATTTTGCCTGCTACAAGACCTGCTACGAAAGGTCAAATGCCACTGCCATCACTGGCATGTGCATGTGTTCACACAAGAAAGGTCTTGCTTTTGTTTACTTTGAGGACGTGCACTATTTCTGTGAATTTTATGCCACCCGGTTTACTACTGGGCCGGAAGTGCAATTAACAGTTTGTACAGTTCGGAACAAACAGTGAAATAAACTCACTGCATTTTTGTTGTTTTTATGGCTCTCATATACTTTCTCGACTTTTCTCAAGGGACAGAATGGGAATGCGGGTGCAGTAAAGCATTCTATAGTTGGTGACAAGTGATGGGAACTACAAGTCATACTTTTGTTGTCGTGTGGCGTATACATGGTGCGCCACCAATCATCATCATGGTGTCTTTAGAGGGAGCACGCATGAAGAGAGACCAAGACTGAACGAAAGTGTGAGCTGCGTGGTGTTGAACGTGCCCCATGATATTCTACATATTTTACTTTCTTTCCTTGCGTTCTTTTTTCTATTTAAACATATTTTCTCAGCGTTAACAATTCAGAAGTGGAATGAGCTGCTCCTCATTCGTGCGTCACAGTGAGTGAGCAAGCTAGACTTTGTGACTCTTCAACATCAGCGGTGCGGGCCTTATATAGGAACGAGATCCAGATATTGCGACAAGGCAAGTCAACCTCGCTTTGATACCCATGATTTTCCTGACTGTGATTTATGAAACTCGACACTTGATTTGAAGGCCAATGTGAAAGTATTAGTTCCTGTGTATCAGTGTTTTTTTTAAATATAATTGCACATAATGTGTGTGTGTGTGGAGTGTGTGTACGTGACAATGGGAACATTTTTAATATGCTTGCTGCTGCT
This sequence comes from Ixodes ricinus, assembly GCA_037355805.1. Taxonomy (NCBI): domain Eukaryota; kingdom Metazoa; phylum Arthropoda; class Arachnida; order Ixodida; family Ixodidae; genus Ixodes; species Ixodes ricinus. The sequence continues at coordinate 3,324 of JAZHYW010016074.1, read as the reverse complement.
GCTGGGTCTAGTCCCACAAGCCCTTGAGACTTTGACGAGACCTGGAACTTTATCCTGACTTTAAGAATTGGTTATTAAAGATTATTATTATTATTATTATTATTTATAAACATTATCTGGAGAACTTTATTTTGGTTTATTTAAATAGATGCAAGTTTGGATAAATTAAACATGCATTCATAAAACTGGGTTTCGTGTGTTACTTACCTATGCCCATGCGAAGGTTACATATTCGGGTGAAGGGAACGCTTCTCTAATTCTGCGAAGCACACATGCCGGCAGCCTCTGACGATTCCCTTGGCCCAACCAACCCCACACCCACCACACAAAGATCCGGTAGGCTGTGTAGCGGAGTTTTCTGAAAAAGGGCAAGGAGAAAATCAATGAGTTGAGAACTTGTTCAACTTGCTTTCACACGAGCATTTACCATTGCACTTGATGTTCTCTCCATGTCTGCCTCACTGCACACACATATGGCACTAATATGCGAATGCAAGATCGTCCATTCGTTACAATGTGAGGCTTACTCATAAAAGAAAACGTACGAGAGCCGATCCCGCATTCACGCTGTTTTACAAAATGCAAGCGTAGCTGGAGCGACAAGGGCAAGCTCCGATTGCACCTGGCGCGCACGCGTGCTCCGGCAGTGCGAGCGCCGTCAGGTCAACATTCAAACAATTCGGGTTTGCTCGCACTTACGGGCACTCCACGTTATACGTGACATGCGAATGTCCCAGGCGCATAGTCCTAGCTTTCACAAACGGCTTGGGATGTACGGACGCTCGTGAACTTGGGATCCCTCAAAAGTCCTGAACCCATGCTGGCCAGTTCGACAGGCCGCTCTGGAGGTGAGGCGGAGTGGAGGCTGGCATATACCTGTTGTGGTCGGTGCATTCCAAGTATGTTGGATTGTAGTACTGCACATGGCGTGCACTGCTAGCAGGTCCCCGTGGAGGCATAGCAGCGCGAACAACTCGTGCTGCGTGATGCAGTCGGTGCGAAACGGAGCCGTCGCCGCTACCTCCCCGTGCAGCAAAGGTCCTCGTCGCGCACCGCGGGTCGACATTCGCCGCAACAGCACCTACGCACGTACGCGTGATCAGTACAACAGCAGCCTCAGTCTGACATCGGAATAATAAAACAATGGAACAAATTCTTACCAGCCCTCATCCCTGTCGGCGGGCGGCCGGGCCAGTCCGGGCTACCGGGTTCGCCGCTACGACCAGAAGGCAGCGCCGGAGGATCAAAGCAAACGGGGACTCGTTCAGGTTGAACTGAAAGTCCCCAGAGTCTACTTCGTCGCTGCTGTCACTGCTGCAGCGCAGTCAAGCATTTCGAAGCACTGCTTGTGTAGATCACGCTGTGCTAGTCATGTTGATCAGCCTCGCGCGTCGGCTGCCTGCCCGTGACGTCACGCGTCGCTGCCCGAGAAACGAAACCTCCCGACCGGAAGTCGAGAATTGTGGCCTCCGGGTCGTCTTAATTTACACTTTTCTAATTAACTACGGTGAATTTCAAGATGCCGAAGACAGTTTCAGGAAGGGCAAAGCAAGAGCTACCAGAAACAACTATTAGCTTATGTGGCTCAAAATATCGGTGGAGTATCCCTTTAAGCGGTGGAGATGCATTCCCACGTCTTCTAGCGGATCCAAGCTGATCCGTTAGAAGAACCACTGGCTCTGCATTTCACCGACCATAAAGCAGTAATAATGAAGTCGAAACACATACACAACTCAGCACTACTATGAGTAACAAAAAATCAGCCATCAGCACTACCCATGAACAATAAAATCAGCATCATCAGCACAACCAGAGCTTCGCCCCAATCAACATCATTCACCACGTGGATCTGCGGCATTCTTTTTCTTACCGTTCATGCCGAAGCTGGCAGATGGGATTAAGCGAAAGTCGAGACTACCACGATTACGCTGAAAGTCGAAAAGGCAATAAGACGATTTGAAAGAAGAGGGGGGGGGGGGATTGCCTGGGGTTCAGTCGTTGTCGTGGCGGGAGATTTTTGCTCGGCAGTTTAAAGATCGTAGTGAGCTCCTCTTTTGCACCGTGTGTTTTCCGAGGAGCCGACCTAATCGTTTTACCCCCTGTGCGTCTTTTTGGCCTATTCATACTGTATTTTAACTACCGCGAGGCGAGGGATCCGAGTTTGACGGCTACATTCGGCTGGAGCTGTACACGCCCGATTCCTCTCTGTCAAATAAAAGTGGGACTCATAAGATTTTGATGAAGGTGCTGGCGGAATCGACTACCGGCTGTAGATCGTACCTTGTTGAAGGTCCCCCGCCAGACGTAGAAGGCATTATAGAGTACAATTGTTACAGAAGACGGACATGTAGCGCGAGGTGTTTAGGGTGGCAGCGGACGATTTCCAGCAAAGGTTCTGGCTACTGGGCGTATGGGCATTGAGAAAGCCTTTGACCGCCTGTCCTGCGAAACTCGTTTTTCCATCTGTCTAGGGAATATGTTAATTTAGGTTTGGTGCTGTGTGATGGCTTTCATGCATGCGGCTTACGCCTAGCCGCGCCACACGTCTGGTTGTGAATAGAGTGTGAGTGAAAGCATCGCCCGTTTTTTCTTCTGTGCGGTTGGGATGCCCTCTTTCGCCACTGCTGTTTTGAGTTTTTCTAATCGCTTTTGTCTCAAGTGCACGTTACGTAGTGGCGCATAAAGTACGCGGCACCGTTGCAAGCCAGACGATGTTCGCTTTTTGGCATGCGCCGATGCCGTGAGCTATTTTTTTATTGTTCTCTTGACAAAGAGAGTGGTCTGAGCGAAAGCCGCAGAACTAACAGAAAAGTTCTGCGAGAACACGTGTAGTGCTCTAAATTTTCAAAAGTGTCAAGGGTTTCTGGCATGGAGATTGGCCCACCGGGGCCCACTGGTTTATTAATATGTCACATGGCCCTACACGCCGGTGCGGTATCTTGGACTTCCACGGGAACGTTACCTCGACAATGAGGAGTACTGGAACGAATAAGCTCAATCGCTGCACGCAAGGGCGGATGAGGTGTGTGTGGGGGGGGGGGAGAGGGGCGAGTGGTGAACGGCAGTTCATCAAGTATGGCGCGCGCATCGCCTTTTAGCTGCGAAAGGTCTGGGTACGTGCTGCATGTGTGCTGCATTGTTCGCGAGCCAACATCCAGCGCATGCACCGTGCTTTTGCTTCGTCTATTTGGAGCTCAACGTGGAGAAAACGAGCCGAGCTTAATCTCTTACGGCGCGTGAAGAATGGCAGGCTGGGTCTGTTGCATCTCTTTGTCAGACAACCTCTGCTGGGTGCAACCCCACCCGGTTAGTGTGATTCTGAAC